>JAQFZF010000484.1:0-17542 GCA_034695365.1 Enchytraeus norvegicus | reverse complement strand
CCCCCCGACACCCTCTGAATATTACGTTATCATGTTGGGGTCGGCAGAAGGAATACTGTGGGGTTCATTTATAGTGCGCTAGACGGTTTAAGAAGAAAACTAGCGCGTAAGCGCACGTCGTTGAGATGATTTGCTAATTGGACAATTTTTAAAGCAAAAAATTGTTGGGCTTTATGATTTGTGAAAAAATGCAAGAGCTCCGTCAACATCGGTCTGACCCCCCCCCCCTTTCCTTTTTCACGGTGTTGACGTATTATGTGGATGACACCGAATTTGAGAATAATCCAACTAAATACTGCTGAAGTTAAGAGGGAGCCAGCCAACTAGCGCTGACACATCGAAAATGAAAAACACAACAAAAAACATAATTTTTATTGAATAAAGATAGGACTTGTTAGGTGTGGTAAAGCATAACCTTTTGATGAGATCGACTTCCTGAGTTGATCGATGGCACACTCATCATGGAGCGATATAAAATGTGCGCCAAAAAAGAACCCCATGCGAATTTTAAAATAATTTTGTCACCTGGAGTCTGTTTGCAAAATAAATTTATGGGATCATTCAGGATCCAATTCAACACCTTTGAACCATATTTCATTGAAGTATTTGGTCTAGCAGCCGAGCCATACACTTTTTGAACATCAACCCTATTTCTCACATTCGATATGCTGTGTATTATATAGGCCTACTCTCGTTGAGAAAGTTCTAGTTTCAAAATGTGATGTGCAAAAACGTACACGTATGATTCGGCTGCTAGACAGAATATTTCAATGAAATTTGGTACAAGGGTGTTTATTTATATCCTTAACGATCCTAGAATTTTATATTAAAAACAGACTACAGATTGCGAAAAGATTAAAATAATTCGTTAATAAAGCTCTAATCTCATGGGTTTTTGTGTATAATAATGAATAACTCGACTGCTAGACTCAATGAAATAGGTGTGAAGGGTTAACTTGGACCCTGAAAGATCCTAGAAATTTATATTACAAAAGAATTCAGATGGTGAAATTATTAAAACATCGTAGGGGTTTTTTTTTCTGGCGCATCCTGTAGGCCCTACATGCTGACTGTGTCTGTATGACATCATGCCGTGGACCTGTCTTCTGGATAGTGCACATTATATAATTATAGATTGTTGCATTCCTTTTATTAAGTTTTATCTTTTTCTAAATTTTATCTAACCGTTTGTTATTTTTCAAAGTCTCGGTGGGCAATTCCAAAATCGGCCGCCAGAAAATTTTCTCGTGGACAGTAATCCTATAGGACTAATTTTGAGAGCCCATGCTCAATAGCGATCACTCCGCTTAACAGTAGGCTTATGTTTTAATCAGTAAAAACTATATTGACAATAGAGCTAACGATAGCCTCATTGATTTTGGCATTTGATTTTAATGTTTTTATTTATTTTTTTGTGACACACAGCGTTAAAGAGGCCAGTGTTTAAATATCACATTTTTATTTTGAATTTCGCTTTGGCTCGGCGGGCAACTCAAAATGGGGTGGCGGGCAAATTTTTGCCCGCGGGCAGCAGGTTGGGAAGCGCTGCGCTAGACGCCGCTAATGTATGTAAACCTTTGTCCCATTTCATTTTTCTGAATGTGACCAAGTGTGTATAATGTACATACACCGTGTACATTAAAAACCAAGACCGCTTTATGTTTGTTATTTCCTTCCAAAGTAATAGTGTGTTTCCTTTGATATTTGGCAAGCATCACCAGGGGCCTATTTGTAATATATTTGAAAAATTCCAAGAGACTTGAACGTTTAATCACTACTATATTGCATTTGGTGCGAGGCCCCTAGTAAAGTCTTGATTCACAGTATGGATAAAACAGCGTATACAGTATGCTTACTCCATTTCACAGCGCCCACGATCAGCCTGCTACGGATTTTTCCTTCTTTGTATATTGCTTGCAGGTGACAATCGCACATGTTTGACACAAGTTTCGCCAAGTGTCGTAGCTCACAATGACAGCCAGCTCAGATATTCAAGTTGTCCCTGACATCGCCTTCGGGTGAGGAACCAGAAGTTAAATCCTCATTGATTGATTAATTGCAATCCTGACAACCTGTTTGTTATTATTAAATTTTCTTGTCGGCTGACCTGGGATTGGATCCTGGGTCACTTGCGTTTGAAGTTCTGAGCCAAACACTCTACCATTGTCCCTAACCATACTCCCTGTTCTCTCCATACTGGGAATCAAGACGTTACTAGGGGCCTCTCACAAAATGCAATATTTCAGTGATTAGGCCTACACGTCCAATTCTCTTGAAATTTTAAACATATATCACAAATAGGTGATGATGGTCGTCTAATATAAAAGAAAACACACTATTACTTTGGTAGAAAATCAAAAACAAAAAGCGGTCTCAGTTTTTAATGTACACGGTGTAGTATTGGTCGTAGAACAACAATTTTGTAAACGTAAACCTATACTTAGCAACCCTGTCCCTGACATCATCATTGGAGGAGGAATCGTAATGTTACACGTTTAGGCTATATATAGTAATAATTATTAATATTGTTATTTTGTAATCTAGGTATCAGATGTACGAAATCTAACAGCAGTGCTACCATATGAAGATGAGGTGCGGCAGGCAGTGCTTCAGTCTAACAGACGTAATGAGACGATAGTTAGACTGCTAAGCACTCTGTTGGGTTTAGGCTTATCTCTCGGCGTTACCTATTTCGGTGTCAAGTATATCATGAAAGCCATGGACCCAACACAGCACGAGAGGGCAGCTTCCATTAAAAGGGTTTGACTTTCTTCTTTAACCCTGTTCTTATGTTGTATTGTTTATGTACCAGGTAGTAATTATTATTTATTTATTTATTGTCAGGGTGATATGTACCAATCAATCAACTATTAAGTATATTTATATAGCACCGCTTTATTCAATATACTACAGTAGTGCTAAGGTCGTATGACTGTTCATGAATACTAGTTCATTAAGTACTGATAATTTTACAGTTTCTGTAAAATACAGAACTTTTATATAGTTTCTACATTATTACTCATAATTGTATAATTTATTTATTTTTATTTATTTTCAGGCGGAAGTATTAATGCAAAGGATAGGAGTAAAAGGTGTCCAGGTATAATACTATTATATTTCTGCAAGTTATTCTGTGTTATGAAAGTGATTTAGCATAATTGATAATTTAGTTTAGTTTCTCAGTTCAAACCTGTTACTTTACCACACAGTCTGTGATATAGATTTTATAATTTTCTTACCGGGCTTAATTATTCTAATAGTATAATTCATTTTACGACTGCTAATACATAGATCTGTATATTAGTTTAGGTTAGGCCTACTCTCTATTAATGTATTCTATTGTGATCATATTTATAAATACAGTAATTGTTGTTTTATTTTGCTATTAGTGTAAACATATGCAACGACTGTATTTTGCTTGCAGCTCACAGACTATGAGTTGTGTATAGCCAGTAATCTTGTCGACCCGCTGTCTATTGTTTCCGATTGGAAAGATATCGGAGGATTAGAGGACATAATCCAGGACATCCAAGATAACCTCATCCTCCCATTTAGACATCGGAATCTTTTCTATGGTTCTGCTCTCGTCCAACCTCCGAAGGGTTTGTTGCTATTTTTGTTTATAGCGGTTAACAATAGATGATTACATTCATTTCTGTATCTACTTTCTGTGGCAAACTCGAAACTCACTACTTTCCTCCTTAGATAATTTTGTTTAATTGATCGATGTTTTTATGGATAAATGGCTCTGCATCGTCTTGACCCGTTTTTCTCTTTCAGCATATGTACTTTCCGGTTGCGTTTGGGTGGACCAGCTGGTATGACATAACATATGCTGTCTGAGACGTCCCTAACATTTCTGTCATATTGACAATAGAAGATAATAATTGTGGGTCCTTTGTTGCTTTAAAAGATTTTATTGAAGTCATGTTTTTAAGAAAATATATTTGAGTCCAATTAGATTCAATACAAAGTATTGTATCATATACATAATATTAGATGCAAAGTATCTTATATATTTAGAGATCATAAGATATTCTTACCCCATCTCAAAACTTTGTGGGGTCCGACCTTCCCTCACCCCTGAGTCTCTGCTGTGGTAGAACACTGGTCTGGCTTGACAATTTAAAATGATGTTTTTTTTATGCGTATACAGGAGTGCTGTTGTATGGTCCACCTGGTTGTGGTAAAACAATGATAGCCAAGGCTACGGCTAAAGCCACCGGTAAGAACCTGCTACTGTTTTACAGAGTAATGTCTGCATGTCTTTCTTTCTATTGTTCATGTACTAAATAAATAATTTTTTGTGGCACTATGTCGTGTAAAATATGATTTTGAGTCTTTGGAAAGGGTTATAATAATGTGTAGTACTCAAACTTTTCTTGAATTTGTTATTTTTTGTATATAATTTTATACTGTAAGCGGATGTCTGCTAAATGTTAATATTTTATGCTTTTAAATATTTCATCGAGTAAGTCATCATAGGTGGTCTGCTTTTAATTATTATTATCTTCTGTGTTATCGATGGTATGCATTAAATTGTGTGTAAAGTGGTATATGCTATTATGTTATATGCTATTATGCTATAGATTTATTTTTTAGTCGTAACAAAAAATTAGTCATTTGACATTTAGAATTAAAATTTAGAAAAAGAATATAATAAAAAAATAATAATATAAAAAAATATAAATTAAAATTAAAATTTAGTCATTTTACAAAAAATAAGTAGTCCTAAATGTACATATATATTTTGTCAAAATACCTTGTACGCCCAAGATTAAATTATATAATTATAATAACTATTATTTTTCATAATGATATTCTTTTGAACGTACACATTTGAAAGTTAAAGTTCACTGATATCCAAAACTTTCTTACTGATTAGAGGTAACATGTGTTTATCAAAAGGCAAAGGTACGATTAATCATAGCATGGTACAGAAATAATAATAATTTAAAAACATCAACTAAGAAAGGAAACAAGCCCTGGCTGACCATGTGTGCTGGGTGATGTTTGTGCAGGTGCTCGGTTCATTAACCTCCAGGTGTCGTCACTGTTTGACAAGTGGTACGGTGAGTCGCAGAAACGTGCTGAAGCTGTCTTCTCATTGGTTTGTTACTGATGAATACTATTATTACTGATACTATTCGTATTTATTAATATGATTTGTTTCCATTACAATGTTAAATAACATTAAATTGGTATTTATTATTGTTTTGTAAAGTCTGCAATTGGATAAAGAATATGTTACTATGGAATTATTTGAAATTAAATAGTTTATTTCATTACTTTTAATTTGAGGCTATGTATAGTAGCTATCGTATGATGCAGTCAGAGCTAATCTGGTTTGATTTATGCATTCCTAATTTTATGCCAATATATTTTCATATCAAGCAGTTATGCCAATATATTTTCATATCAAGCAGTGCAGCTGATATTTAGTGTCTATTTTGCTCTATATTTTAGTATAAGTAAATATACGATATAATGTTTGATGATCTGTTTTATGGTCTATTTAGGCATACAAGATACAACCAACGATAATATTCATAGACGAAATCGGTACGTACCATACATTTGTTGCATTTATTTACGGTAGCAATTACATGAATTCTTTACATTTTTCTGTTGCAAATATATGCCAGTAACATGGAAATAACAACCTGCAAAAAATAAGTAAAGCATAAAGTCTTTAGCTTTTTTCTAGATGTTGCATTGATAAATAATTAGTTAGCCCTGCAAGGTAACACATTGTAATTATAATTCATATTGATCCTTTCTAATGCCATGTCCATTTCAAAATATTTTATGCTAATCATCTAGGTAACTCTCATCAAACTGCCAATCCTTGTCTAAAATACTCCTTTGATAAACAACATTTTTATTTTAGAGCTGCTTTATAAAGGGAGCCATTAATTCATTTAACAGGTATTTCTGTCTTATGACGTTGTATATTGTTGTTTACTATGTGACTGCTTTTGTGTTTTCTGCGTTATCACAGATTTTGATCCAGACTAGTAAATGATAATAATAATTATTATCAACATGTGGATAGCCTGCTGATAATAACATTTGTTTTTGCTCAGACTCGTTTCTGCGAGTGAGGAACTCACAGGACCAGGAGACGACGGCGATGGTAAAGACTCAGTTCATGAGTTTCTGGGACGGGCTGCTGACCGACCCTAACTGTCAGATCATGATCATGGGCGCTACGAATAGACCAACAGATCTAGATGCAGCCATCTTGCGTCGTCTGCCGCTCATGTATCATATTAAGTTACCAGTTAGTTCTCATTGTTGTTCTTGTTAATCAATAGGTCAGTCATGATTTATTATGTTTTGTTTTTATATATTTCCAAATGTGTTAATCACAATTACTTACATATTCGCAAGATAACGGCACCTTTCATGGATAGTATTGGATACTCTGGTTTTTTTCTGAAGTGTACTAACAATACTTCTTTCATATTTAAACCCAGAGTATTTCTTCTCCTAGACCTATCTCTTCACTCAAACTTTACTGCTTTTGGTGGACCAGCCGGCATTGTTAGGACATCTATATAAGATTGATTTTAAGTTGTTTTATATTGTATAACTATCTTAACTATGTTTTGTAGAGTGAACGAGAAAGGAAAAGTATAATCAACGTCATTCTAAACAGCGAACAGGTTTAATCATATTTCTTTTAAACATTCTCTTTTTTAGATCGAGTACAAAGTTATTTTGTAGTTGTTTGGACGTCGTCATTCGTGTCAGTCAACGATGTTGCTTTTAATATTGGTGAAACTTGTTTGTTATCCAAGGTTGTAGCCTGTCATTATAATTAGCTGTGCTGTGCTTTTCTCAATGAAATCATAAATTTGTAAACGTATTGCATGAATTTTCTGAATGCCAATAATTTAAATATCTATAATATTTATTATTGTTATTGAATTAAAAAATCGTGCTACTTTGAATTTCTTTAGGCTTTTATTGATTTCAACTATAATGAGTCTTATTGACGTCTCTGGGTCTGTAAACGGACGTCAAACCTTTATTATTATTATAATTATTAAGTTTTAATTTGATTTGTAGAATAGCTGAATATTAATTTTGATAGCTTGTGATATTTTTACTTCATGTGTGATATCGACAGTTGGACGGATCAATAGACATTGATGAGCTGGCCGCACACACGCAGGGTTTCTCAGGAAGTGACTTGAGAGAACTTTGTCGAAGTGCCGCCATCTGTCGAGTCAACGAATTCCTTAGAAGCGAAACAAGGGACGAGGTCATTGATAACAACACGTTAGTAGAATTATTATGATAAGGGATAAAAAAATTAAAGCCGAATTTAACGTCAGTTTCGCATTACCTAACGCCCCCAAAACATTGACGGGAAATGCTGTTACTATAATAATGATATTTGTAATTTTAATATATCCAGTGCTCTGCCACATGACAGTCCATGGCACAATTCCTGCAGTCTACAATCTTGCTCATTATTGAGCACATCATCGATAAATCAGGCAAGTTGATGCCATTAAAGGCTTTCCCGTTACTGTACCTTAATAATACCTTTAAATGTAAAATAAAGTCTCTGAGGTGGATTTGCCATTGCCTTTCTCGGTAACTGCATTAGTTGGCTTCTACGAAACGTGTTCAGCATTCGGTTGGTCAGTTAATGTTTTCTGGATCCAAAACGGGATTCTGAATAATATGTGTAATTGGGTATAGTATCCGTCATTTAAGTCCACAGAGACTGTACAATGATAATGTCAGGGAGGAGTACATCAAACGTCTGCTGAACAGATTGCTATATGGTATCCGCAAATATTCAGAGATTTTGTTTGCAAAAATTAAAAGCATTTTATGAGTTGTATAATAAGTAATGCATGATGTAATTGATTGTTGTAAATTTAATGAACATTGCAATAAAATGTATTTCCAGTTCAGATAGCACAAAGATATATTCTCTGTTCTTTATAACGGACATTATTATTAATTTAAAAGTGCACAGAGATATTCTGTTGTACTTTATAACGGACATTATTCTGTCTGTTACAGGTTTCATGAAGCTCAAGAACTTCGCCCAATCAGCATGGCAGACTTCAACATTGCCCTCAAGAAATGGCAGAGAGGCAAGCTCAAGGTTTACGCAGAACTGCAGAGTATTGATGTGGATTAGTTCCCTGAATTAGTAAATTCTTTGTATCTGATAATATTGATTTATAAAAAATATCAATGTCATATACAGTATACTGTATGTTAATGATAGGAGGGATCAATTTACTTGTTACTATAAAAATAACTTATTAGGATGGGATGGGAGTCACAATCGGAAATTGAGTTTCATTTAAATTTTATTGCAGTAAATCTGTTAGAATTAATAAGATGAATAAATATGCAGGAGTTAAGTAAAGAGTAAAGCGTATTTAGTAAATGAATGGTAAACATTTAACAATATGTAGGGTTTTTGTTCAGTAGAATAACTTGTAGGATAAGGGTATTTCTCCTTTCACATATTAATTCGTTAATAATAGTAGTTGATCAAGTTATATAATTAATTTATCTTTTCTGCATTTGCATTATTAAACCGGTTTTATCCGGATGGCTAGGCTGGTAGCTATTTGTGAAAAGGTAGTTTAGTAAGGCATCAGATGATGAAATGGACGTTAAATTTGCGTTGATTGGCTTAATAGGTTATGTGATTGGTTTGTTAAAGAGCATAATAGACTGTTAGTGTTTTAATAAATTTTAAAACTGTTAATGCTCGTTATGAAATTTTTTATAAAACGTGAATTGTTTATGCTCTAGTCTAACTCATGTGTAGGCCTATATATTGAGAATATGATACCAAATAATTAACTATTTCTGCAAAACATTCGACTGTGTGATAAATTTCTGATCGATTGCAGGGTCAATTCTACAAGTTAATCAATTTAGAGGAATAATGGTGACTTATAAATTGTCATTACATCTAATATGCACTCAAACAGCTTTAGTGCAATCAGTTATTCAAGTAGTCGAAAAGCCTGCTGAGTCAATTCAATTGGCCATTCATTGGCAGTATTAAGCAAGTGATATAAGCCGGTGGAAAGTCGTGATCGTCTAAAGCCTGAATGAACACGGTACCTAAATAGAGGGAGAGAGTAGCATAGACCTACAATTATCAAATTGATGAATGCTCTAGCAGTTATAGGCTAGCTTTCTAATTTAGGAGTTAAATTAAGATTTTAAGACTGAAACGGAAATGGATACTGTCAGTATAATAAACAAGTATTCACACAATGCTCATGCAGAGTAAAATCTACGATATCATGCATGCCCCGTTATCTATGTAAAAAGCTTAGGCGCAAACGTCTTCCAGCATATCTTGTATTCAGTCTACCTGCTATAAAACCCATCGATATTTTAGATTAGTTCTTAGTTACGATAGGAACACCGATCAGACATTTTAATTTAACTTCTACATTGAGGATCAAACTATATCAACAGAAATATGAGCTTGATCTGTAATATGGTTTTTATCTACCATTTTTTATCCAGGACTGACGAATGTTGCTCTTTATGACAATTGCTAACTCGTTTCATATTCTTCTTGTGAAAGGTTTCAATGACTTATTTAGGAAAGGCATCCGAGTAGGGGTGCTTAGTCCCTTAATGCCCCCACCCTCTCCTAAAAAATTCAGGCTCTACCTATAATTATAGGTTTTCTAACTATTAGCACATCAGATATTTCTAACCAAAATATTTTGTCAAATTATATCCGATAGGCCGAATCATATGTACATAATGTGCAGAGTAACAAGTGCACAGTGCACACTCACGCAAGCTAATTGACGTGGGCTAAACACAAAACTATTGGGAGACAAATATTTACATACACATACAGCTATCAATACCTACGACATTCAAACAAAACGGCATAAAGAGAGAATAACAGCAAATAAAATACTATGACAAAATTTAATGTATTGACATGATCTGGAGATACTGAAACCTCTAATCCATGTTATAATGGCTTCCATAGCAGTCAATTTTCTTCATCACTACAAATATACACATTTTCCTAAATCATAAACTACACACTAATATCTTACATAACAACCAGGATTCCAGGTGCATATCTCTGATTAACATTAAAATATATTCCAGTATTTCTTATATTTTACTGGTAATTCATTAACAATCGAAATGCTAGCGATGTACGGCTGTCACCCATGGCTGACGTAATGAAGAATTGAACGTGCAGCTACTGGCTTTAAAGTCTGATGTGCTGTTAACCGAACCACTCACCACCGAAGGCATACCAAACAATGTATGTACTTAGCCTAATGCAACATGCCAATTAAATATCATATTAAATTCAAGCTTCGCATACAAGATAGACAATTCTATGAGATTATATGGAGTGTCTCTTAATTGTCATTATTATTATTATGCTACACGGCTAAATGAGAAAACTTTTAAGAAGAAGGTAGGTCTACTGCATGCGGAATAATGCAGTGACTAACACATGCATGTATACTGAAGTGGAAATGTTCTGAACAATGCAATGGCTCCATTATAATAGTCCATAAGATCTCTTGTTCAAATTCCAGCAATGCAGCCCTGGGTCAAAGCAGACATTTAGGTTGCAGCCTATGAAAAGTTAAGCTTAATTCTATTTTCCATTACTCATACTTGTTTAATTAAATTGATGCACATCACTACTGTACAGATTATACAATACATAAATTGTATATATATCGTATTAGTGCTGACAATTGTCAATTAGATAAATATAATTGTTTAAGTCAACACGAGTGCATATATTATTATTAACGTGTGATCAAAATCTGACAACAGTGGTACCATGTTTGCAGAAATACACAATAATTAAGCAGAAAGAGTCAGTCAACATTGAATCCATTTCAATTTACTAAATTAATCAATTTACATTATTTATATAAAATATACATGGCATAAATTGAACAAAAAATAACAATACACAGCGTTAGTAGGCCATTGACATTTTCACTTGTGTAGTTACTACATGTAAGACATTGTATGTATTTAGACGTGTTGGATTCAGCAAACACACGAATAAACTAACCAAAAGCTACACGTGTTATGTAGAAGCCGACTAGCGCAGTCACTGGTTATGGAGACCCCTCAGAAAATACAATTGTCTCCAAGATAAATATGCCATACAAAGTCTACAGTTGTTTGCCATGGACCTACCTGTAGGGAATGCACCGAGAGAGAGAGATTTACTATATATAAGATATCTTGGATTTCACATTCATTTCTTCATCTAAGATAATTATTAGGGATGTCTCTAATAGTCATATGTTACATTTAAAACATAGTCACTTAATAATTAAAATATAAATAAACAATCATCTATAATTTAGCTAAGATCCAATACTATAAATTTGACTCGGACATCAGACTTACAAGTAAGAAATATTGCAACTCTCAGAACTCCGCAATATTGACCTTCAAGTCCCTATTTTATTCTTTTAATGCAATTAATACTTAAATAGCTAATATATTACAATAACCACTATCTTCTCCTTATGTGTCATGTCCATTGAGGACGCAGACGATCATGGTTCTCCAACGTTGTAGATCCCTTGTGGTGTGCAGTATTTTTATCATGTATAATCCTCCTTATAATATTCACTAAGTTAATTAATTAGCTGTATATCTGCTAATGAATAAATAATAATAATTGATGGAATCTAAGTAAATATTATCTTACTTCTTTTGCACATTGTCTTCACAAAAATAGCAATCCAAAATCAGTAAAGATATAGGCCCTACTGGACAAAGCGTAAACACGTTAGAAATAATATAGATAGGGTATTATTTCTTTGCTGTTACTAATTTAAATCCCAATAATCAAAAAGTTGCTCATTTAAATCCCAACAAACAAAATTAAATCATATACATAAATTGATACTAAGTACATGCACAAACATAGTACATGCATATCCAAATTATATACAATGTATGCATCCATTGCATCATACAATGTATGCATCAATTGCATCATACAGAATAAACGTTATGTTAGTTCAACAAGATTGTAGAATTTTAAATTCTGCAATCAATTAGTAATGATTTGAGAATTTACTCAAGTCTTTATCCTTCTTGCTGTCTTCTTCAACATAACTGGTGCACAATAATTATGGTAAATACAGTGAAACTATGCACAGCAATCAAACGTTTGAAACTGTTCCGATACATATGTTTATGCTGCTGCTGACAATAAAATACAATACAAAGAGGATTTTGTGTTCGTTTCCTCACCAAAGGTGACGTTAAGGACGTCCCAATATATGTACAATCTGACACTGAAACTATACTATATAATAGTAGCTCATTTACAGCATTTACAGAGAATATAGCAACAAAACAACAACTGTCTAGTATACATTCAATGCTTCTACAAAACAAGCTCTCTCTCTCTCCCTCTCTCTCTCTCTCTCTCTCTCTCTCTCTAGATTCTTCAATCTTCATCCTCAAAGCAAGGGTACCAAGACATGGCTATTCACAGAAACCTATCCTTAGGATTCCACGATACAACAAGTATCATTATATACACCGATCATGCGTGAAGAAACTTTAAGACACATAGACATGCTTAAAAGTAAAAAACTGGTTTTAGCTTTGCTTCAGTATTCATAGGAACCATCAGTCAAGAAAGATCTTGACCCACAAATGTGGTAAAAGTGGTGCGTTAAGCATTTCACTGGTTTTGCCATATGATCAGAAGGTATGAGAGTTTGTACTAGGAGGTTCTGGTATCTCCAGCTTTAGACAGGCTTGGCATGATCACTGACATTTTCCATGGACAATGAAATGAACTTTAAACCCTTGAGGCTTCTGTACACACATAAAAAGCACTAATATCCCGTAATAAAAATTTGGGATACGGACTATATAAACCAGGGCTGGAAAAACCTAAATCAGAAACGTTAGGTTTTTAGGTTCTTTAGGTTTTAAGGTTTTTTAAGGTTTTTAGGTTTTTTTGTATAAGTTGCAGATTTAAGGGTCGGGCATGCGCCACTCCTTCGAACTAAAGGGGCCATACCCCGAACTCTTAAAAGAAAAATTTGCCCATGAGCAGCAGGGGAGTAAAGTTGACAAGTATTATTGATATCACAAACTTTAAAGTACCATTTTGTTAACTTTGATACATAACTTAAATCAAAGTAAAATAGGAAGTGGTCACGGTCTATGTTTCTCCACAAGCTTGAGAATGGCCCACTGAAAGCTACATGTGTATTGCTACACGTGCAACTAACGCAAGCACTGAGAAAGGATAAGGAGACCCCTCAGAAATAAAATGATCTCCAAGAAAATATGGCATACAAACTACACAATTATACATATATGCCATGGACTTGCCGATAGGCTCTTTTCTATAAAATCTTAGTTGTTTTCAGTTGTTAAACAAAGAACCTTAAAAACCTAAAAAAGATAAAACCTAAGCTTGCCATCCTTGATATACACAGTCCATTGTCCAAACAGATACTTTGTAAGTGGTATAATTATAAGGACTAACAAATTTATAATATATCATTAATTCCACATACTCCTATTACAGCAGTCTTAATCTAAGGGAACATTATTTAACTCGTTCACCGCATCTCTCCTGCGCGACCTACTTTCAGTTATAACTTCACACAGTGTTGCTGGGGAAATAGTTATCACACAAATTAATTCTAAACTGTCTATAAACAAAAGTAGCGTCTATATTATACTATACCATACATGTGTAATAAAGGTGTCAAATGAAATCAAGCAGTAACCTTATTTTAACTGCTTGGAAAATCGTAAAAATCATTGAACCTTTCATCTACTATGATCATTGTTTTACTTCACGTCAGACAGCTACGCCAGTGTAACATAAAAGGATGTTACAGATTTTCAAAGATGACCATAAGTTGAACGATAAAAGTAGGAGTACCCGCTGTGCAAGGTGCGAGTTGCATCCCTGTTGAATCATGAATGTATATTGTACATACCGAGTTGCATCTCTGTTGCAAGTACTGAGATACACCTCTACCGCTTGTAAGTTGTAGCGAGTTACACCCCTTTGTACCAATCCGGTGGTTGAACTCATCGATGAACTACAATCAGACAGGTGGCACATCTATCACCAGGTCAAACTCGTCGTCCGAGTTATCAAACATGGGTGCATCCAGGTTGAGCTGCTGTTGGTGTGGAGCGACCCCACGACTCACGTTACCACGGTGACTCGGAGGGGACTGCTCCTCGGAGGCTAACCGGTAGTCAGTCAAACGTGCCGGCGACCTTGACATTGGTCCACGCAGTTGTTGTCGCTGGGGTTGGGGTTGCTGGTGGGGTCTCTGCTGCGGTGGATGTTGGTTAGGAGAGTAGCTGTCTAATGTGCGAGTATCCGGATTCATGTGCATCATGCTTCCCAGCATGCCTGGTGCACCGAAATGTGGTGCACGGTGCAGCGATGCACCGCCCATAGGAGCTGCCATTTCTGGTTCAGCCCCAAGAGGTCGCCATCTTGAGCGCGGGTAGGCATCGGTGACGTTATCAGCTGCTCGGTGATGATCAGATTTCATCATTCCTGGTGGTATGATGTCATGATGTCTTCTGTGATCAATCTTGTCCTCAATACGATGAAAACCTGGCTGACTACCAGATGGTGCTTCTGCACGATTAAAACCAGATGGTGCATCAGCACGATTAAAACCAGATGGTGCATCGGCACGATTAAAACCAGATGGTGCTTCAGAACGATTAAAACCAGACGGTGCTTCGGCACGATTAAAACCAGATGGTACTTCAGAACGATTAAAACCAGATGGTGCATCAGCACGATTAAAACCAGGCTGAGTACCGGCTGGTTCATCGTACGGATACCTTCCTGCGTTATATGCACCTCTATCTATATCACCCCGTGTACTTCTCTCCAAGTCACTAGATATGATTCTGTCTCTATGCATAGATCTCTCTATACCTCTTTCCATATCCCTCCGCATACCCTTCTCCATGTCACCGTGTGAGCTTCTTTTTGTGTCTCTCGGTATACCCTCCCTGTCTCCACCCATAAAATGATGACCTCCAATATCCTTTCTTTCAAATCCTCCTGGATATCCCAATCCTTCCTCCACATTGTAAGAAGAAGAATGACCCGCCTGGATTCTATCGCTACCATGCTCATACCCATACCGAGGCATTCCGCTCTCCATTCCACCGTGAGGTCTACCACCGGTGTAATTGATATTCCGAGCAATATTCATGAGTTCCTGTGTGTTTAGACCAAGTCTTCCAATACCTTCGTCCTCATGCGGTAGACCTTTAACATCACCCGTTCTCGGCCTATTAAAGGGTCCAGAGCTGCCATGTGAATCCATCCTACCAATCATATAATCTCCGTGCGGATCTTGCCTTAAACTATCGCCGTGCCTTTCACCGCTAATACCAACGAGTTGCCTGCCCATGCTGGGTAATCGTCCGATCTCTAAATATTGAGGAGCCTCCTCAAAATCTTCTGGTTGCCCTCGCAGAACCCCACCCTGACCTCCATCGGCAGAGAATGTCCTAACATTTCTACCGGGCTGTCTTGGTTCCAGTGGAATTTCTTTTGGAGTTGCAACATTTCCCATCATTTGACCAGCACTGAAAGGTTGATCAAATCCCGCCGGCAGTGGATCTCGTTTCCTGTTCTTGCTTCCTGCTGGTCTCCCTCTCGGAGATTTTCCTGTTGGTGTTGTTAATCCATCTCCACCAGCAGGTGGATCTTTACGTTTTCGTGCAACAGTGTCTTTGCTACCCTTGGGTCGACCCTTGGCCTTGTGCATAGGAGCTGAACCCTCACCATCAGAGCCCATAGAGATGGATAGCTCTGCCCCAGGGATACTATCGATATTTACACCCCTCTTACCACCCCTCCCTCTACCTCTCCCGCTGCCTCTTCTCTCCCCGTCTCTACTAAACTTTCTGTCACCTCCACCTGCAGCCCTCCCAGGAGCTGAACCCTCAGTGTCCTCAACAATCGTTAGACGTCCTTCATCGCTCGACTCGCTGCTGTCGCTCATCACAGACGCACTCCGCTGATGACTAGCCGCTGGCTCAGTGGATAACTCTTCCAGCTCTCCCATCTCTGGTTCCTGGTTCAAATCCTCCCCAGGCTCATTGAACACGTCAGAGTTCTCACGATGACTTTGCTGGGAGCTCAGAAGACTGTGCTGGGAGCAGACCAGCTCACCAGTGTCAAGATAGTCAATGTTATCTATGTGCTCCTCACAGTATGCGTTGGGGCAACGATTGCACTGTCGCTTAGGATTGTGACCGCACAATGTGCAGTAGTGCCACGGGCACAACCAGCGTCCTGCAATACAACATATACAAAAATATAAAAAATAGAGAGATGTTTATTACAACATTTGATAACATCAGACAATTATAAATAAAATCAGTCTTAAACTAGTCAGATCTATATTATCATATATGCCTGTAAAGTATAGAGATGCTCTGGCATGATGTACTGTATTAAACATTAAACAAGCATCAAAGCAAAATATCATAGTGAGTACAGACAAATTGTAATTGATACAAATCACATAGTAATGATATTTTAAAATGAAACAATTATTTTCTGACAGTGGTCACCTAGATATGGCATTTTCCCTTCCTGATAACGGTCTTCATGCACACACTAATCCAGTGCACTTTTCTTTATTGAATATGATACACTGCCACAATGTTCCTAAGAGTTTGAGTTAGTACAAACCTTGAGGTAGCTTGGCGACGGACAGACATGACAGATGATAGGACTTTGTGCACTGAGCCTTGTCGCAGTGTATCAGCAGGGCACCCCCACCGGCCACCTCCCCACACTTATAACACGTCGAGTCATACACCTTCTCTCCCCCCTCTCCCACATTACCCCCACCCCCACCCTCTGCACGCACAATCTTTGGCACAACACAAAACGAGGAGGAGTGAGGGGACTTTGCGGGTTTGATCTGAGGTGATTTGACGTTGCTTTGAGCAGGTGTCTTCACTCGTGGCTCAGGGATGTCTTTAGGTCTATCTTTAGGTACCGGAGTCGCAATCTTCTAAACAACCAAATGCAACATGATATAAATTAAGTTACTGTTGTTGTTTTCTACCCAAGAGACCAGCTACGTTACTGACCTATAACAAGATTTGTTATTAAATCAATCGATCATAGAAAAATTCAATGCCCATTTCATCATCTCTGATGACGACATCAGGAACGAATTAATAATTCATTATCATCAAATAATTGTTGTTGACTGTTCCTTTGTTTTTTATTTTCCTATTATTTCCTCACATGAGCACTGAGTGTTTGTTTCCTCTTATAAATAACGACAATTTCCTGGATTTCTCATGCAGGTAAATATATTATGTTGCACCATCATCATCTCATCAATTGCTGATGGGACGAAAGCACCATCAAATATCACATACTGCACAATTATATACAATATTATAAATTATTAAAGAACAGTTGAGACCAAATAATAATAATAATAAAGGTTCAACGTCCGAGTCCTCATCG
>JAQFZF010000483.1:0-17558 GCA_034695365.1 Enchytraeus norvegicus | reverse complement strand
TTTAGTATGTCTAAATTCTTATATATATATATATATATATATATATATATATAACATTTATAGAATGATGGTGATGCGGACGCTATAGGAGACGTAACGTTCTTTCCAGACAAGGGTTTCCCGTTGTCGTTCTTTCCCTATGAGAACAAGCCCGGATACAAGGCCCCAATCGTGTGGGCAAGGTTCAACAAGCCAAGGACGGGCGTACTGATACAGGTCTGGTGCAAGATGTGGGCCAAGAACGTGAAGCATCACAAGAACGACAAGGCCGGCAGCGTTCGCTTTGAGCTGATGGTTGATGTCAAGCAGTGATCTGTAGAGTAATACACATACATCGAGTGATCTATTCTCACTTTGCCTTCTACAAACTACTGCATGTCTTACCACCTTTCCCTCTCTGATTGTATGATTGATTGATGTGCATCTATCGGTAGATCTTTTATAGCCGAGAAAGATTGCATGCTCTGAGACCCTCGTTTGTAGAAATATTTAGTCAGGATATAGATTAACTTCAAATTATAGAAAACGGTATAATGTCTAATGATACAATATCTGTCTTACTAAGCTTGATATCTTTATTTATTAACATTACAGGATTGCTGTATAGCGTACTTTAATTTTATACTTTGATCGATTTTCGATGGATTTAATTTATAGAAGTATAAGTGTATTTGTAGTTGAATCTGTATAGGAATTATGATATTTTATCATCTTAGGTATGCACATGCCAGTTTAATTAGCACAGTATGATAGATACAGCGTGTAGTGTTTACTCATCAGAGACTATAATTCTATTAGGGGGTGCCGATTTTGCGGGATCCGGATGTTTGTGGGGGAGGGGGGGCGGAAATATGTTGCATTCCCACTGCAAGTGTTTCAGTAGTGTCTATGTGTTAATGCTATGTGAGAAGACTTGACATTTTATGTGTGAGTTGGTACTTTACTAGAGTTGCAGATAATTTTATGTTAAAGATTTCAATATATTAATGGCACTAAATTTGATGCGCCAAGAAATTACTAACGATTTACTTGGTTCTTCATCTAGTAACAGAATACCAGAGTTTAAGCAAAATCTCTTATTTCTCTCTTATAAGTTAGTCCTGTAAGTTGACTAGAGACTCTAGTAAGGTATAGTGTGTGTAAAGCTTCAAGTGTGGATACTATGTAAATGCCGAACACATGCAACTATGTAGAATGTGCGTAGTTTATCGCGTCCCCATGTATGTGCTATTTACTCTCTATCAGCTCTTCTGTGTGTTTTGATTTCGATAATAGTAGTTTGTTGCATTGAAATGATAAAAGTCCAGCAGTCATGTTACAGTACAGTACTTGCAATTTTGATAATACTTACAATCTTAAAATAATGCAACTTTGACAGTACTTTTAATTTTGATAGTACTGTCAATGTTGATATTACTATTAATTTTGATAGTACTTTTGATATTTAATGATGCTTGCAATTTCAGACCGTCCGGTTGCCATATATTGATAAATAGTAAATACAGATCATATATCAGAATTAAGTTTTGATTTGTACGATTCTTTAATATACCACTGGTTGTGCGAGTTGTTGCAATAAGTATTTTCAAAGATTGCAGGTAGACTATATCGCCAGCCGAGACTTGTATTGAACAGATTGAACAGAGCTGGCAGAATGTGATGAAATTGTAAATTATGTGTTAATGATTTGAACAGTGTATCAATAATCTAAATAAATGTTTTAATAAATTGTTTGATCAGTGCACAATACAAACATTGATACAGGATAACTATATCACCAACACCAAATTATATTGTATATACATGTATTGTGAAAAGTTTCCTTGTTAACATTTTTATACATAACGACCCGTTCAAGTATGCATTTGGCTTAACAGTATGAATGAGATTTGTGCATGTGTATAAGCCTTGCCACAATCCTTGATTTATACAACGTGATTGATTGATTGATTGAAGAAGTTGTGAATACTCGCTGTAGAGCAAATGTGAATGTTGTGCCGTAGAATATTTCTCTGTTCTAGTTATAAACGATAAAGCAATCATATCATTCCAATCAGTTGATTGTCTCGTGGCTTATACATGATATCACGTATCATTATCGGCACAAATAATATAAAATACTCCCAATAACTTTGTATTAAGTGTCGACAATGCTGGTGAATCGGACTACCAGCTGGTAAACTTTACAACTTCGATTAGCGTACCAATCATGTTCCATAGGCCCCAGGTTTTATTTCGGACTAGGCCCATTTCTGATGCTGCCTTCGTGGTGATTTAACCAACGATATGCAGTTCTTAGACCATAAATCCATCATAACTACAAACATTTAAAATTGTCCAACTTGTATGTAATTAAATTATCTTTCAAAGTACATTGTTAAAATTAAGTCAATTTTGTCTCAATTTTGAAGTTATTGAACTGAAAAGAAATATTTGAAGAGAATTATTATAATCATGTTGTTAATTGTATGCTAGATCACATCATGCAGCTCTTTGTTAGGGTGCGTGTTTACTGCTTTTCTATACTTTTCATACTTGTATCACGTAGGAACTTCGTAAGACAGTGCTCACGATTGTTGCCAGCGTTGAGAGAATTCAATAGCAGTATTCATGTGAAAGAACTGGTAATCAAATTTGTGTAATGCACTGCACTGTAGCTTTTGTATACAGTAAAATAAATTTATTAAAAGACATGTGTTCGAATGATTTGTTCGGTTTATGGAGTAGAAGCAAGCAGATGTGTGTATTGCATCAGTCGGAACGTTACAGGCAAACTTCTATCCTGCACTGCTATCTTCCTATGTAAATTCTCAACTTAATAATAGTGGCCTGTTTGAAACGGTTACATAGGATGTAGCCTGCAGGCCTATAGGCCCTATGAAGGTTTTCTAGGGCCGTCGCCCTTGTGTCGGCCTAACTGGTTGGCCTGCGTACCTGTAGGCCCAAAGCCTACAATTAATGCTTTTCTACGGCAGTCAGACTGCATAGGCCTAACTGGCTGGCCTGCAGAGCTAATAATAGCCCTACATTCAATATATGCTGTTTAGATAGGCCTATGAAAGCCTTTGTACTAAAAGGCTAATGACTTTCGAATTTGACATCAGTTTCGTGGCCTAACGTCAACATCAATTTTGGGTGAGCCCTGGGAAACGAACCATGAACCAATGGAACCCGAGTCAGAGACAGACCGATGTGCTACTGGTTCAGCCAGTGTATTATTCTAACAGTGTAAGATAATTTGTCGTTTTCGTTAGCCATAACACGATGGCAAATTCTTGCAAAAAACGTTGCAATTTGATGGTCATCGCGACTGAGTATTGAACTTTAGATCTCTGGTTTCCAGAGTCACGTGCTACCAATAGATCACAGAGATTGCTGAGTTCTGTCTTTAATATTAATAATAAAGGTTTAATGTTTGTTTCCTCATCCAAGGTTGATGTCAAGGGTTAGTTAGTGTGGTATTCTTTGTTTACATATTTTTTACATGCAAAATATGTTCAAAAACTTAGTTTTTCTTCAATATCGCGACCAAAAACTGGCCCTAAAAGTGAGTTAAATCTTGTAATCTGCATTTAATTATAAAACTGAGAAGACGATGAGATTTAGCACATTCTTGTCTATACACCAACCTGATAAACATGTACATGTATAATATAAATACAAGTTCAGAGATGGATAATAAGCTACAACACTCACATACACACTTGTACATGTACAAACACACACATCTAGCGTACACAAATATACACCGAGCGTGAATGCACAACGCTAAAGTAAATCTAGCAATACTGCTTTATGTAGCTTGGTAATCTTTGTAAGAAAGTTATTCATAATAACATACACAGGGTTGACAAAACGACGACATATGAGAAGCAGTCCTCCATTATTATACGCCTAGTATATAGCATGTATGTATTTACAATATTCATTCTTGAAGGCGTCTTGAAGAGAAGCGAAAGCTTCGAACCTTGACGTTAAACTCACGGAAATTGATTGATTGAATATTCATTCTATTTCAAAACACTCGATCAAGCACAACTGAGAAGCCACGATGCAAAACTACATAATCCCACCTTTTCTAAAATAAATTAGGAAATGTTAATTAAGCCTTTGAGATGCCATCTATCTATAACAATAATAAAAATAAAGGTTTAACGTTTTAACGTCTGCTTTCTCATCCAGGGATGATGTCAGGGATGGTATCTCTTTGAAAAGTAACATAGTTTTAATTGTTCCACAATGTGGAAAAATTTGAATTGATGTGGTTTTGTATTTCAGCTCCTCATACTCAAACTTATAATCTCTTGTGTAAGTTAACATTCCGCATAGCATAACATGACGAACAAGAACAAGAACCTTTGCACATGCGTTGCATACCACTTATCTATAATTTAGAATTGACAGTCTTAAGTTTGGTTGGAACCTTTAGTTATTCAACTAACTGACAGTAAAATATAGCGTACACGTATTTTGTATATAAAGACATAATATAATATTGATGCCTGCAACTTTAAATAACAGCCTAAACACAACATGAAGTATACTGACAACTGCTTAGCTCACTCGCATATGAGCTGAGTAATTGTGGATATGATTTCACGTAGAAATTTGTTATGATTACGAAACAAATAGCTGTATGAGAAACTATTCTACTGTGGCACAATAATGTCTGCATTATTGACACAGGCGAACAAGACACGCAAACAATACATGATGCAAGCAAGCAAACAAGCAAAACTATACGCAAACTACCGAAATATAGTTTTTTGCTATTCTTCAATCCAAGTCTGAGCTGACTAAACAAACAAAAAATCAGAATTATAGCACAAAATAATTTCATTCAACAGCTTAAACATTAACACACAAGTAGAACTATACATGCATCCGCAGTATGCAGAAACTAAATAAGCAACTCCACAAATAAAAATATTACAAGTGACACGACAATAATTAATCATTATGTTATAATTATATATTATATACATAGACAACAATGTGAAGTATTTAAGACTACATATTGATTCTAAAGACAAGTATCACTTAACAACAGCATACATAGAACACATAACATACAATATTGTCATGACATCTTCCAAAATATACTACTGCTATGACTCCTCGACAAGATAATAGCAAACAACAATAATTACAAGAGAATATGAAGTACAGGTGTAATCGTGTATGCATACAGTACATAGGCCTACACTAGTCGTATACTGCGAATAGAGTGTACTAAATCCACGCAACTGTGATAATAAAAAGTTTAACTCCTTCATATATTTATTTCTAACAATATATTTGATATAATTTACTAATTCTCTCTGATAACGTACTTTATACAACCTCTTAGTCATAGTACTGTGGATTTAATTTCTTCCACAAAATTATTTAATATCAAACTCCACCCTCGTATTTTCGACAGTTGACTAATAATAAAATAGACCTAGTTAGAAAGAATCAAGTTAAACTTCTGGCCATGACTATAC
This sequence comes from Enchytraeus norvegicus, assembly GCA_034695365.1. Taxonomy (NCBI): domain Eukaryota; kingdom Metazoa; phylum Annelida; class Clitellata; order Enchytraeida; family Enchytraeidae; genus Enchytraeus; species Enchytraeus norvegicus. The sequence continues at coordinate 12,072 of JAQFZF010000483.1, read as the reverse complement.
ATAGGCCACTTTGCATGTAGGCCTACATAGAAATATATACACAATAATAACATTGCTAACACATAATCTGACTAACGTCACAGTAAAACATCAAAAGCTTTATATTTTGATTACGTTGTCGTCTTGTGTTAACAACATTGTTGTGTTGTGTGATACGAAGTTGTTGTGTTGTGTTACACAACATTGTTGTGTTCACACCACTATTTCTCATTACTTGCGCCAAATGCTAGCAGATCTAACCAAAGATCCTGTTTATTTAGTTATGCCTAAAACCCTCCCACTGCGTAAATAAATATGCAAATCATTCGACTCTAGTGATAGTATCAGAATCGTTCAGAATTATTGTTTGATGCTGATCTTTCTGATTTTAAATATTATAAATGTATAAATATATTCTGAAAATCAAGGCTAATAAATTACATCACACAATAATTTAGCATATTTGGCATCATATAGTTCTAAAATGAAAGTCAATATTTTAAATTAAGCAATGATTTATTATTTACTTGGCATCATACAGTTCTGAAATCAAAGTTAATAAGTTTTTACGCTAACTAATAATTGATTGGTAACGCAGAGATGCAGACGCTAGCCAGAACAAGGTTTTCTACATCTACAGATAGCAGTATACTATGTACATTATATAATACATACAATTACACAGAGATAGGGCTATTATAAAACTTGCTACACTATGACATACACAAAATCTATGAACACGTATGAACGTTGCAAACAACGTGATTTATCGAGCACATTAATCAACATAGCAGCCGCAGTGATATTTTTAAGACGTAAATGTTAAAAATGAGATCTCTAACAACAAACGATAGAAGAAGAAGAAATACCTCACATACATTGCACTAGCGACGTCGTATAAATGTTAAAAAGCACACGATTTTAGCACAAGCAATCAGAACGACTTGATGATGCACTAGACTATCAATCGTCCTTTACAAATATCAGTCTTTAAAGCATAAGCCAGATTATGACAAGTAAATACATCTCTGAGGTGGTTTTCATTGCCTTTCTCAGCATCTGTGTTGGTCACATTCAGTTTGTTGAGAGTCTAGTCTAAATTTGTGTGACCCCACCCAAGATGTACAAAATTATAAGACTATATAATACATGTAACAGAGTACGTAAATGCAGCGGATATGACTCGCAAATAGAGAAGTCGTATTTACACGTCAATGAGAGTACTTAAATTGTAACACAATTTTATTTAAATTTTTCTAACCAATAACATACAACAAATACCATTCACTCTCTATGAGTATCAACAGAAATTCTAAAGCATTTCTTACATGATTACTGTATTACAAAACATACAATGCATTAACATTTCTATACAAATCAATCATCAACAAGTTTAATGATTATCATACTATCGTCGCCATTGCATTCTTTACTGATAATAACGTTTAGTCAAAATTGGTTTGGACAAATTTGAAACTTAAATATTTATTAGTGTAAGTTCTTTAATAAGATTAGCGTTACTTGATACGATTCACAGGGAATAACAATATAATACAGGTTTAATATCTGTTTGATCAGCTGACTACAATATCAAGGTAAAGTATAAATGAAAATATCTTTGTTAAGTTCTATACTCACTAACCGCTAAATGCACGTAACATGTATATCGCAGGCCAGTCTCTTAGAACTTCTAGAAGGTAGCTCACTTGCACATAACATGTATATCATGGGCCAGTCTCTTAGAACTTCTAGAAGGTAGCTCACTTGCATGTAATGTGTATATCGCAGGCCAGTCTCTTAGAACTTCTAGAAGGTCTCTCACTTGCACGTAACGTGTATGTCGCGAGACAATCTCTTAGAACTTCTAGAAGGTCTGCTAGACTTGAGCAGGTCACTCATCCCAGTATCAGAGCTCTCACTGCAGTCGGAGGCTGAGAGAGGGGGTGTGGGTTGAGAACACTGCACGGGGTCCCAGTTACACTTCCCCAGCGAGTCTTTTGAAACTTGACCCACATCTTCAGTTTTAGTTATCACTTTCAGACATTCACTATCCGACACTTCCCTCAAACCATCCTTGGAATTAACTACTACAGTGCTAGCTTTATCTTTCACATCTAGCTCATTCAAACTATTCCTAAAATCACTTTGATTTATATTTAGAGTCGAGCTTACACTCGAATGTTTTGAACTCGTTTCAGCGGAGTTTGAAATTACAGTATTCTGGGAAACGGTAACATCAGAAATTACAACTTTAACCTGCCGCGAATTAATCTCAGAATCGCTACACAATGATAAATGCTTGGGTTGACTATTGATAACAGTACAATTATTTACATTATCAGATCTAGAAACACTAATAGAAACAGATTTAAACGTCCTAACAACGCTTGCACTACCGCAATCGCTGACACATCTATTAACTAAACGATTAGCGGGATAGGTCTCGCTCTCTAGACAGTTTTCAGTTCTGTCAGGAGGAGGAGGAGGAGCAGATGATAGGGAACAGTTATCTATGGTCGCAGCTGAGTCTACAGAGCTATCATCAGCTTGCCTCACATCAGGGTCGCACAATATCGTCGCCTGACTCTCAATGCTTGACGTGGCAGACCAAGCTTCGGTTATATTTGTGTCATCCGATTCATTCTTCTCATCTCGTTCGCTATCAGGTTTATTTATCTGCGCTAGAGTGCTGCCGTTAGTATCACCTCCAGATGGCAGACCATCTTTCAGCAGTGACACCCTTTCATTCTTCTTGACATAAGCCTGTTTGTCAGCGTTACCAACACCGCTCAAAGACTGGGCCACCTCCTCAGAACCCTTGACAAATCTCTTACCTCTCACTAGCGACGATTGATCATCGACAACAGTTTTATGTATACCGTGTCTTACCATACAGTCCCTCACACAAGCTTTATCCATCTTATGTTTACACTTCATGTGCGACATGAGGCCGGAGCGGTTGTACACACGAGCCGAGCACAGCGGACAGATGATCATTGGTCGGCTCAGACTGTCCGCATCAACCCCCTTGAGACAAGAGTTGATCTGATGCTGACGACACTGCTTGGCCTTCAAGAACGTTGCCTCACAGTGCGTGCACTTGAACACAGTGGAACGATGAACGAGTGGCGGCTGCGCAGTGCTGTCTGCACCATTCTGCACCACTTTAGAGCACTGTGCAAGATGTTCGTCCACCTCCGCGCTGGTCTGTAGCTGTTTCTCACAAGCCTTACACACAGATACTCCCTTAGCGAGTATCGGGTAGTTGCGGTACATCATGATAAAGAATTCGTTGGAAGTGCGAGATCTCCTGTGTTGCTGTCTCACAGGTTTATCGAGATCTTCGCTGGACACCTGTGACGACTCATCACACTCGCTGTCATCGTTACCTGTGGTGCAGCTGCTGGCCACACTCTTACACTCATCCATTGAGATCTGCGACGCTGCTGTGTCAATATTGTTGAGAGTCATCAATCTATTCTCTATCGTTACAGCTGCTGACTTTCCTACACTAGCAGCAGGCCTACTATCTACTTTACTACATTTATCTGACAAAGACAATACACAGATTGATGTATTCTGTACAGAAGTACTGATATTATGATTGAGAGAATTGACAACAGTCGCATCACAACCACTAATCTCTGATACTCTATTTGCTACACGTGGGGTATAGAGTGATCCGGACATGCCCACTGATCCAGGCATGCCCAATGAGTTGCCCAGTAATCCAGACTTGCCCGCTAATCCAGGCATGCCCACTAATCCAGGCATGGCCACTGATCTAGCTATGCCCATTGATCCAGTCATAAAAACTGGCATGCCCATTGATCCAGGCACACTCATTGACATGCCCAAGGATCTAGGCAAGCCCAATGAGCCAGGCATGCCCATTGATACAGCCACTGATCCAGGTATGCAAATAGATGCAGGCATACCCAATGATCCAGGCATACCCAATGATCCAGGCATGCCCATTGATACAGCCACTGATCCAGGCGTGCTCGTTGACAAGCCTATAGATCCAGGCATGCCTACTGATTCAGCCCTCACAAGACCATCAGCAGCTGCTACGCCCTGATAGATGCTCGTATTCAAGTTCTTTCCACTCGGATCAATCAACGTAGAAGCTGTGACAGCTTTACACAGCGGTTTCTTGTCGGTGCAGTAGGGCCGCTGCTCCAGTCGATGATCAAACATCTCCTCTATGTACCCAAGTCTATCGAGCATCTGTCTCGACTCGTCTCTCGCCATCTTGTGCGCCTGGGTCAAGTGACCCTTCAGTGGGATCAGATTGAAGTACTTCTTAGGACACAGAGGGCAGGTCAACTCCTACAAGAACAACAATGTATAATATATTTTCTGTAACTTTTTAGTCAAGCAATTTCATCATGTACATGTATTAATTAAGAATTGCTCCTGAAGAGTATGTTTCAAATACTGTACTAGCAGATCACTGAGGCTGAATATAGACAGCAATAAAATCAGCTGTAGTTATAACTTCTATTTACATAAATCCACGACCATCTGAGCATTTGGTACACAATACACAAAATATGCACAAGAACACAGGCAAAAATCAAAGACCAAGCTATATACGACAAATCAGTAGAAACTCTGAAAAGCACACTTTACAATACCAAAAATAGAATTAAACATTTATGGGAACTCTGTCAACATGTGTATTTGTCATGTGTGAAAAGAAATGGAAGAAAGAAAAAGAAATAGGAGATATACAATTATATATATATGGGGAGGGGGGGGATTTAGCGACATCGGTAGAGTGTTTGCCTCACATGCAAGTGATCCGGGTTCAAGTCCCGGGTCGGTCGACAAAGAAAAATCCCATGGTTTGTAGGTTTGTCATGTACCGGCGCTAGCTGCCTGTCGTGCTATTAAAAGGCAATGGAACGATTAATCATGGATTGGCAAAGAAAATAGCAACTTTGCAACTAAGAAAGGAAACTAGCATGTGCGTCTGTCACGTGTAAATATATATATGGAAATTAAATACATGAAACAAAAGAAGTTCAGAACATTATCAGACAATGAACACGATAGAAGTAAAATAACAAGAGGAGATAAAGAACATGAGCACACACATAAACAAATAGACTGAATGAGACAAACCTTGACTCTTCCCCTCATCTCATTGGTGCTCATCCCCACCACGTCACACAAGCACTTCTCTATCTGGTGCTCCCGGCACTGCTTCTGTGAGCTGAATCTCTCCGAGCAGTACGGACACAGGTACGAGTACCGCCGTGTGTAGGACACCACGGCGGGGTCACCGCACTCTGCCTGCCTGTGATCAATCTTAGACTCTTTACTAGACAAATCTCTCCCGCAGACCGAGCAGTAGTAGATAGCTTCACAACGCATCAATACGTTCTTGTAGTAGATTCCTTTCAGTGCTTTACTACCGCCGCGCACAGATTTGCCATCTGGCATCTTAATATCACTAGATAATATCTGACTGGTAGTATTAGTCGAGCCGCTGCTGCTCTGATCAGCAGTGTTGCGTGATATGATAGCATTATTAACAATCTGTCCCAAAGAGTTGCTAGTGTAGCTAATATCATGATTAATTTCACTATTGGTTGGAGATTCTTCGTTGTTAGCAGAAAACGCCTGCAGAGTATTACCAAAAACACTGGCTGAAATACTGTTTGGTTTGATCAGCGCCTGACACAACTGATTCACGTGTAGCTTAACGTCAGCATCAGATGCACCATATTGCGATGGATTGATCTCGGTGGAGAGCAGACAATTAACCACGCTGGCCATCAAGGAGCTGCTCGGTAAGTCCATGGCATAAGAATTCTGCATCTCGTTAGCCGAGACGTGACTAGAAGATCTGCTCATATTATCTCTTGACACCGCCGGACTGGCCGATACCTCATCTCTGTTCCACGACTCTACAAATTCCTGTCCTCCATTGATCTGCTGATTGACTGATTGATCAACAGGTTGTGGTCTGAAGCCAGCCCTGAGCTGACCTATGGTAGGTACCGTGACTGCTGTGGGGGTCTGTATAGGATATGGTTGAGGGTTTAACTGACCCGCCTCGTAGTGAAGCCTGGTTATTAGTGTGGCATCGGACATGTATGGGTAGTGCTCCACGTGGGGTAGGTTATATTTCCTCTCAGCGCTGTAGATATCTGGTAGAACACTCAATTGACCATATGACTGCAGGGGTAACGACTGAGCGCTGGATTGAGAGCTGAACTGAGCGCTCATCTGTTGAGTTATCAGAGTATTTATCGGAGGATTGACCATAGAATTAATCTGAGGATTTATCATAGAATTAATCTGAGGATTTATCAGAGAATTAATCGGAGAATTAATCTGCCTTGAGGAAGAATTCAGAGATGTTATAGTTTCCATTCTACCAGCCTGTACAGCTGGAAGAGATGGGTAAGCAAAACTCGGACTAACAGATACTGTTGTATGCTTTGTCTGCTCATGAACACGAAGGAATGACGCGTTGATGAACTTCTTAAAACAGAGGTGGCAAACATGTAGTCCGTCGTCATCGTCTGCATCAGTGGAGTATGGTAGCATTGAACCCGTAGCAGCACCCTGAATGGCTTGGCACAGGTACAGGATGTGATTACGCATGACCTGCTTGTCTCGGTATTTTATTCCACAGTCGAGACAGCGATACATATGATAGCTGACAACTCCTGCTCTCGGGTGATCGCTACAAGCAACATGGCCGCACGCCTCATCATTAGATGTAAACGTTAGCAGACAAGCGTCGCATTGATATTCGATAAACTCCAACATTCTCATGCCTTCGTACAATATCTCTCGACCTATTACTGCTGAGCTGTTTGCCACCTCTACATCCCTACCTAAAGAAAATATCCCAGCAGTGTTGCCATCTCTTACTCTAAGAAAATCTCCCGCTGTGCTACCAGCTAAATGAACACCGTTGTTGAACACATCTCCCGCGGCAGAGGCTACCGCTATATGATATGGTGGCGGGGGAGGAAGCAGGCTGAGCAGATCTGTAGATAGATCGTCGTCATCCTGCAGGTCCTGCGAGTAAATCTGATTGGCTCCTGTCCCCACAGATTGCGTCGGACCGCAAGAGCTGACACGCAGGAAATGATCGGCTATCTGTAGCATCTCCATCACAGACCCAGAGTTAAACTGACCAATCAGTGATTGGCTGTCATCATGACCAATCAGTGATTGATTGCGATCAGTAGCTAGCCCGTCGCTGTAGCAAACGCTGTCGACATCCTCCAGTAGTGTCTCTGTATCGCTATCGTGAGGCTCAACACAGCGACTGAATGCCATCAAATTATGAGCGTTGACAGCGGAGGTCGGATACGCCAGCGAGTAAATACTTTGAGCGGTGTGCATACTATTGTGCAAAGTATTGGCATACGATGCTGCGGCATTGCTGTTGGATAATATATGAGGTGATGAACACGAAGCTTCAATATTATTCATACCAGCCTTTGCTTTCACAACCTCTTGCCTACGTTTGAGACGTAGCCCACCGATGCTGCCGACATTTAGTGCCGCTTTGGTTTCACCGCTCAATGGAGATCTATCGTGTAAATCGTCCCCAATAGCGACACCGTGCTGTGCTCTAGCTGATGCCTGTGCTGCACATATATCAGAGTGACTGGATAGTTGTGCGGTGGTTAGCAGCATACCGCACCTATCACACATCTCTGTGCCCACTCCCATCTCTCCCTCCCTCTCATCAACACGTACAACTCTCACAAAGCAATCTTCCAGCCCTCCTCCGGCGCTCTTCCGCACTCCCTCGTCACTCTGCCTCATCAAACCATCCTTTATATCAGCTTCTTCCTTACCGTTCAGCTGACTTTCATCATCACTATAAGAGTTGGTTGATTCACAACCATCCTGTTTAACATGATTCTTGTTGGAGCTAGCAGAGTTACAAGATTTATCAAATGATAGACTACTCTCACCCACAGTGCTTGCAGGACTCTGGGTGGCTTCCTCATCATCACCCAGACTGTTTCTTCTATTAGCTGCCACATCACCGTCTGCCTCGCTCCTGCTCGCACCGGTGCAGCCGCCGTGCATGCGGTTCATGTGCGTCGTTCTGCCGTGCTTCGATACAAACAACTTTTCACACACTTCGCACTTGAAACGTGTGTCGACGCAGTTTTTCTTCTTAACGCACGTGAACTTGGTATGTTTTCGCCGCTCCTCTATGCTTGAGAATCCTTCCGAACAAAAGCGACAAACATAACTCAATGAAACATTGTCATTATCTGCACAATCAGCATCCACATCATAACTCTCTATATCAGTATCACCAGGTCTCTTCGTGTATAACTTATCACCATCGTTCCACAAACTATCCTGTTCGACGATTTCTTTCTTTCTACATTTTGAAGAGAAATTATTGGATTCCGATGTTGTTGCTGAAGAATGAAATTCCGCTGAAATCTTTCGCTTTACCGAGAACGTTCTTCCATCAACTGCATCAGATATGTGAGTATTACTCATCGTCAGCTTATCAGGAGAGTTCTGTTGTGAACTGTTGACTACTCCAGCAGAGCTGCATCTAGTAGAACCATTCAACCAATCAGCTTGACTCACATTTCTATCACTGTTCATTGACTTAGATACACAACCGTCCTCTATGATATCAGCCGCTGAATGCTGACTATCAGATGAGTCAGTAGAGGACTTGATGAAGCTCTGCACTGACTGCACCACAGATTGAAGGTTTGGAAGAAACTGCTGCAAGTACGGCAGGTTAGTGTCTGTCACCAGCAGTGTACTAGCCATACCTCCAGCACGCTCTACCCCGCCTGAGGCAGGAGTTGAACCTGTAACTGGTGGCACAGAGAGAACAAGAGATTGCACGTCTGATGAACACATGTTATCGCGACTCAGCTCAGCTTGAAGATAAGCGTTAATCTCATTGAGAACTCGTTCATCAAATGTTGTATCACCCAACATGGTCGTAGGGAGATTAGAACTCTGATCTGATAGACCCTGACTCAAACCACCACCCAAAACCTGCTGGATATCATCTAGAGTCAGCAGCATACCCCCACGAGTCTGTGGGTCACCTCCCCCCTCTTCCAGTGCATTCAACCCTCCCGATACAAAGTGGCTGGAAGCACCAACCCTTCGGTAACCAGCGACGCCAGTGGGTGAACGATGGTACACCATGATGGGATCAGCTCCGACACCGCTGGGCAGATACTGTATGTGACTAGACGATGACTCTCGTTCAGCACCATTACTCTCTATCATATCGTTGGTAAACCGCTGTAGGTTCTTTCTCTCATAACCGAGCTCTTTATCCAACCAGCCTGCCTCTCTCGGCACAGCACTATTAGTCTCCGAGCAGTACCGATACCCAGCCTCAGCCAATCTGAGCAGAGCCTGAGGTCTGACGACATCCCATGGTTGAGACCTCTGTAGGGTGTGAGGTACGAGAGAGTCGATAGCGTCGAATAGAGCGGTGTAAAGCAGAGAGTTGACACCAGGGGGAGAAAGTGGTTGGTCTGCTGCAGTGTGGGCATACTGGAGATAGGCGGACTCTAACGCAGCGAACTGTGCGTCACTGGGTGAGAGGTAGAACGAGGCGATGATACACGCCTACAAACAATATCAATATGTACATACAAATAAACATTGATATTCTTGCAACAACATATAAATCAAACTACAGAGCTACAGCAGAACACTTGCTGTATGCTATGACAACACTGAGAGAGAGAGAGAGAGAAAGCATTGTTTATCGAATAGCATTATACAATATACACCATGTGCAAGCACATATAAATAGACATACATACATATACAAATATTTAACGGCCATCAGTGAAGGTAAATACATCTTATCTAGCTGATATAATTTTACTGTCATATAATTTTACTTCAATAAATTAGACTAAAGTCCAGGAGTTCCAAGGATTCAAGCCACATCCTGTAATGAGCAGCATAATTGACCCATTCTAGTAGAGTAGGGCCTATGTGCTGTACTAACCAGGTACATCTGAGGATGATGCTGATAGAGCCTGATAACAGCAGCACAGATCCTGTTCAGCACTTCACACCCCACCCCACTCTCACCGCCTCTATCCTCCCTACCACCCCACTCCTGCTGCTGCTGCTGCAGGCACGTCAGCGCCAGCTGAGTCCCAAACGACTGCATCTCGATGTTGTACTACAACAGCAACATATTAGAAATTATACTAATATGTTGTTATTAGTATAATATATTTTAAATATATTATACATATACATATGATTAAATTATTCATCAAGAGAAAGATTCTGCCAATATTGATATTTCTGCCATATTTCACATTTCATATTTATATTTCACATAAAAAAATTGAACATTGTGTATCACAACAATCTATTTTCTCAATACTATATTTTAACTTATACATTTAATCTTTCAATATTTATCTAAGGAGTAATGTTTGGAGAGAAGAATAATCAATAAAGTCAAAATGGAACATGTTGATAACGATGATCTCACTTCTGTTGTACTTTTTCGTCAAACATATTGGTACATAAAATAGTATAGACTTTACATAATGGTTTAAAAAAATTACAATGCTATCCATCAAAAGTTTCTAGCGATTAGAAATATGAACCGATATTTTGAAAATGAATGGCAATAACACGAGAAATCCTAAAACGTCAGCTTCAAATGTACATCAGAGAAATGGCTCCATTTTTGTCATTTGAAAGAATCACAAGAATAATGAGCTGTAATGACTGACCATGTTGACAAGTGTCTCCAGTATGAGAACAGTCTTTAGTACGTCCTGATGAGCCAAGCTGACCAGTCGACTCACGTCCTCTAGGAACCTCGTGTCGTCAGAGTCCACCTGCCTACGTATAGTCAGGTAGCACTCCAGCATCTCCTGTTAGCATAAAACACACTTTGTATTATAGTAGTGATATGATAATGTCTAGAATAATAATAATAATAATAACAATAAGGCTTTTGCACGGTGTCAGATGCTACACTTTATCTTAAACATCATCTATTCTTTGCAAGCCCATAAAACACTATATCTTGTTGTAATCTTGAAATCAATTAATGAGAATCAATCAATTGAACGAATGAGAATCATTCGTTCAATCATCTGACAATTACATAGTGATAAAAATTGATAAAGTACTTACTTAGAGTATAGCAAGTGTCGCATCATCTTTGTAGAACGGTAGGTGTATCAAAGGAATGAGCACAATATCTAACAGCAAAGTAATAGAGGACAGTAAAAGATGCAACCTTAGAGCAGGAGTGATGATTGAGAGGCTGAACCCAGTGAATGAGCAGAAGAGTTTGTGAGAGAAGAGACAGAAACTCTTGTTCAGACTCCGCTTTACTGCTCGTCAAATACTTCAAGACCTCCTTACCCATACAACATGTCATCTGACAGCACTACACATACACACACACATACAACATTGCTGTCATCTGACAGCACTACACATGCACGCACACATACAACATGTCATCTTACAGCACTACACATAAACACACACATACATACAACACGACATCTGACAGCACTACACATACACTCACACATACAACATGTCATCTGATAGCACTACACATACATGCACACATACAACATGTCATCTGACAGCACTACACATACAGTGTACACGCACCCACACATACAACACATCATCTAACAGCACTACACATACACGCACACATACACACGTCACCTGACAGCACAACACATGATATAAACTTAGTTAGTAAAGAGAATAATACTGTACAGTGCACTGTACGTAAATTGAATAAATGTATAATTGTATATGCAAAGTTGGCTTCGATATCAAGACAAAGATCTAAAACCACATTTAATGTTGTTTCACAGATGTCAGACCCAAGATTTCAACCATCTATGGAACGAGATCGGAAAGCTTCAATGACAACATCATAAGCCTCCGTCATCTAAGAAACCAATTAAATAAATAATAATAATAATAATAATAATAATAATAATTACCGCGAAAAGTCTTTACGGTGGCAGCGGCTGTCCATGGCAATTCAACGCTACAACGCCATATGCTTCCGCGGCACTTTCAGCGACATGGCATTCC
>JAQFZF010000482.1:0-17566 GCA_034695365.1 Enchytraeus norvegicus | reverse complement strand
CAACCATGCGGTTAGACATAAGTTTTTCAAATATTTTGCTCAGGTTATTTAATAGCGAAATAGGGCGGTAGTTTTGAACATCATCGCTTTTTCCACCTTTGAAGATTGGAACAACTTTGGCAGTCTTAAAGCCAGTAGGAAATATTCCAGAAGAAACAGATTGATTTATAATATGAGCAAGTGGTTCTGAAATAAAATGTGCTGATAATTGTAGAACTTTAGAGGTTATAGCGTCTGGGCCCATTCAGCTTGTTTTTTATTAACCGAACGCTGCAATGGAAAGAATTTTGATTGTTGGTTGTACATTAATTGGCAAATAAACAAACTAACTGCCTCCTTCAATAATGCAATTAACAGCAGAAATAACTGTAAATGCATTAATTAATGTTGTAAATATATACAAAGCAGCAATGTAAGCTGAACCTGTTTTATTTACGGGAAGCGGGATTCTTCAGAATTTTATTATCGTTTTTCATAAAGAGACTGTTTGATCTAAAGTAATAGAAATATCATTTCATAATATATTGAAACCATAGAATCTACGATTACAATATACTTGAGGGTTCATCATTATTCTCTACATTGTTATCAACATCATCACCGTCAACAACAGACTACAGCCTCATCATGCTGTTGTTGTTGATAACCCAGGATGCTGGCGGTGATACTGAAACCATCTATTCTCATAATCAGATTCTAATCGTCTAACGATGAGCCTACGACTTATCGTTAGGCGTCAGTCAGCTCAACGGCCTCTCATAATTCGCCCCATAAGTCTCCGAGTATAATTCTAGATAATGTTGAGCATGCATTCCGTAACCTCGCAGAGTAGGACTACGACATAAGTCGCCATCTCAAAGTTGCTTCCGGGTCGGGTCCATCAACGGGTGGAGTCCATCCAGGGTTCGAGTCGGGTTTGGTCAGGTTTTTTTTATTCAAGGCGAGGTTTTTGATTCGGGTCGGGTCAGATGGTATTGTATAAACATGCAATATCACTGATACCGTAACTAAAGCATAAAAATCAAAAAATACAATTAATTACATTAACATAAGAGTTGTTCAAAAACCAATGCCCGTGTGTCAGGTTTTATGACATGGGGCGGGTCGGGTCCAAAAAGTTGTAATCTTCATTTCGGGTCGGGCCGAGTCCGCAGATTGGCAGATCGGGTGGGGTACACTAAAACTGACCCGGGAACACTTATAACCATCTGCTTGGGATGATCCAGAAGTGGGAGGACCTTCTAAATAGAGAGATAGGGTTTTGCTTTTAGACGCCGGAGAAATGTCATACACTTTGTAATTTAAAACTTTCTGAAAGTATCAATTGTACAATAATTAATTACAATAGTATTATCTACAATGCCAATAGTCCAGCAGCTCTATCTATCAATAAAAATGGATAGATAGAGCTGCTAGACTATTGGTGTTGTAGACGTCGACGCCGGAGAAATGTCAAATTTCAATAATTATTAGATTTGATGCACTATAATCAGCATGGATACAATATTTGTCCAGTCATGCATGTATAAAATTTAATGTATAAATAAAAATATACATATAAAAAATGATGGTCGTCATAAATTCAATTAATCAATAAATTAATGAATTATTCTCATAGATCGCAGCTCCATCCTAAATACCACATTATCAATCAAGTAATACACTGCTAACATAACTTCCACTCCATCATCTGAACGACGACATTAGGGATAATCATGAATATCACTCAATAAGAAATGGAGGACCAAGTAGACCAGCAGCCACACCGGCTATTACCGACGAGTTTGAGAAATAACTAAGTGATTCATATGCGTAGAATATGAAAATGTAGACTGGACAACTTTTCAAGACAGGAAATTCATTTTATAAATTAAATATTCTATCATGGAAAGTTTAATATCGTTCCTTGTCTTCCATTTGACCTCACTGTGCACCTGTCGCACAGGGAATTCTACATCCGCAGTCACCCCTGTCCCAGTTATTCCCTGAAGACTACGGACTCCTCTTCTCCTTTCCATCCATCTAATTGAAATTCGAACGAACTGATATCGGTCATAAAGCTTTCTAAAATAAATATATGTTTAGGTAAATTACATCACCGTTGTGCTAGGCACACATCGGCACAATATATTATGTGCACAGTAGGCCTACACACATGTACATATTATAGACCTACAATATCAAAGATGTGTATCGAAATGGTAGATTTGTCTAATTGTATATGTTTGTGCTGTGGGCCTACAGTTTCGTCCTACTACGCAGCAGCTAGAAGCTCTCGAGATGTGAATGTAACCACAAGTTGTGAGAAAGAGGTCTTACACACAGGACAAATGAAGAGAAACTAAATATAACAAACGCAAAATGTAGATGGAAGTTAAGTTAATGGACATGATCACAGGAAGAAATAGAAGAGGTCCAGAAGATTAGTTTAGGTTAGGGAGATGGGAGTATGTCTGCGATACAATTATATATTAATTAATTATATATAATATTATCAATGAGTGATTAAAAAGAAAGTTTGATCAAATAATATCATAATTAATAGAACTGTTTAACGTCCGCTTCATCATCTGACGACGATTTTTAGGGACGTCAGAGGAACGAACGAGACTTGGCAGAATCTGTATTTCAATGTTGAATGATTTTAATAAAAGGCAGATTATGACGATTATTTACATTAATTTAAGATTTTTAGAAATTGAAATTATTGACGGATAGTCGTGGTTGCTAGACTATACTGTTCTTTACATTGTAACACTGCAGTAGCATTTGATTAAAGCGCCGCTTTATAAATGCACTTATTTATTGATTGATTAATCGATTGACCGAATCATGCGCTAAGCACAAACAAACACAGTTAGACCGTTTGTGAGGTTCGTTTGAGAATTATGAGTGTAAATCACAGTTAGACCGTAGGTCTACGCTCTGCTTAGACCTACGGTCTACCTGTGATTTACACTCATAATTATATTTATCAGTACTATGATACGTACAGTAACTATCCAGGCTCTCTGATAGAGTTGTAATTATCAACACGATGCATCCTGCATTTTTATATCTACCATCATCACTTCGTTTTGCCGATCGATTTGCCTTCCGGCCTACCGAATCAAACACTAGTGCTCTGATTTGGCCTACAGGCCTATGCTTTATCTTTAACCCTCTACTGCATGGCGTTGCCGATTTGCAATATCAACTTCTACCTTAAAATAGAAGACAGGGAGTATCAATTGGTACGGTAACACTATGCAGTTTAGTCTTTCTGTTGGACCTATTTGTCGTGTGTTAGTTAATTTTAACACAAGCTACTGTCACTTTCGGTTCCCAGATATAAATTAACAAACAGCTGCAGTTTGCTCAATTTTTCATACTTTTCTAGTGAAATTTTCGTCAAAGGTACATATGCTCTCTAAATCTAAAAATTATATATAATAATACTATTTGTGCAGTATATTCCCGAAATGTCTCAAAAATAAATAACGTAAGCGTGCTGCTGTGGGTTACGTGTTTCACATGTAACCATTTGACAACAATATGTACTTAGGACTACTGTTTTTTACAATAACAATAATAGCAATAACCATCGGGCTACCGCCATACATGATGACATCGAGTACTATGAATTACATCGGCATCGAGCACTCAAATTACTGCGGGTGAAGACAAATATGGGCTCCAGAGCATTCAGTGCATCTGGCCCAATTGTTTGGAACAGTCTACCAGTAAATTTGCGGGACTCGCAGCTCTCATTACCATGTTTTCAAAAAAGACTAAAGACTGTATTATTCGATCGAGCTTATAAGTAACTGCACTAGCGCTACTGTGGCATATCGCATAGAGCGGCGCTTTATAAATCTCCTTATTATTATTATTATTATATTGTGTATCTATTAAATTACGTCTGCCATATAATAATTATATTATTTGCTAGAAAACCTAAAGACGAACATCCAACCCTTTACAAGGCCACTACTTCAGTCCTTCAGAGCGTTGTGGAGAATTTCAAATCAGCTCTAAAGAAGACCAAAGTTAGTGGAATTAATTTCTTAATTGACGAGACAACATTATCGAATGTCTTAGCGTTTATTTTGTTAATGATTAGTATGATTAGAATTTTTCGTTTTGGGGCAGAAAAACATGAGAATAGTTCAGCCGAAAAATGCATGTGTTGCGAAGAGGCGATTAAAGGAATAGCGTATGTCAGTAACGGAAAACCACCGCAGAAGCCATAATCTTCCTTTAACGTAAGGAATTTCTTTAAATGTGACAAGGTGAAGATTTGTAAGATGATCAACATGCCTATATGCTTACTTATGTCAACATGTTTGTCTGTAGGCCTTATTATGCTCATTTTTATGGTAGGCCCTACAAAAGTGACTGATAAACATTTTATAGTGACCTAGATTTTTTCTTCTACTGAACAGGTTACGATAACGGTCTCAACGGAGGAAGCTTTATCATTCTGTCATTTGAACCTGAAGCCCTCAGGTCAGACCTTTCAACTGATCCACACGAGTAACTTGTCTGACTATCTAGGCTTGATCAACGTTCTACTGGCTTGTCAATCACTTCTCAAAGAGTATGTGAGAATATAAGGATATATTACGGATAGGGGCAAATTTAGGGGGGAGGGGGGCATGCTCCCCTCGAGGCGAGGGGGGAGACGGGGTGGCCGGGGTAACGGGGTGGTACATCGTCGTCAGATGATGTAACGAACGTTAAATCGTTATTTGATTTTGATTTGATTTTGGAATTGAGTTCCAGATCTACTGAAACAGAACAGCATGTTAGATAGAGCTTAAATTTAACGTAATATAAAATATGCTAGCATTTTGAACCCGAGTACAGAATTATTGACTTGTTTAATTTGTCATTTATTTTCCTGGCTGCTTTGAATTGTCTGTATGACCAAGGTTGTTCCTTGGTTTGACTCAAATTGAGTGAAATCTTCCCAAACCATCTTTACAAAAATAAAATTATGTTTGAAATTCAAAGATGGTTTGCATGACCTATTTCCGATTTGTTTAATTACGTAGAGCATAATATATTAAATACTGAGAAAGTTCGTTTTCGTCCATTTGAGGTACGGTTATGTGCATTAGATTATGCACATGTGTACCGGTACATTGATTGCATCTAATAATAATTTACAATGCAATAATTCTCTGTGTACAAACAGTGAGAAGTCAGTGTTAATGACGGAGCTCTTCAGATGGCCCTACAACTATCCCAGCCTAGAGTTGTACCTCAAAGAGAACCTAGCCTGTGAACCTCTGCTCATCCCAACTGTGTTTGGGTTGAGATTGGCTGAAGACTTCCAGTTTGGAACAACGTTAGTTTCTAATAATTTTCTTAATGTTTATTTATTGCAACATTATAGGCCAACATATAGGCTAAATTACTATTAATATGTATCTTATTTCTAAATGACTCATTACATTCATTTTCAAGCCTAATAATCATTTTGTTTAAATAGTTGTAAATTAAGATATCGGCTAATTTCAAATCATGTTTATGGTTTCTTTATTGATATTCATAATATTCAGTCAAAGCCGGATATAGGCCAACTAATATAATTAACATTATTATTTTTTAAACCGTAATTCAAGAAGTATCAAGTCAATGTAGGCTATACTTTCTTTAACATTTTTATAGTTAATGAATAATTTTGTTTTGAAATAGGCTATTATAATTTTACTACAGTTGGGGCTCCGTGGTCCAATGACAGCACTGCTTCCTCTGAATCATGAGGTCGCGGGTTCAATTGCGGGTTTAATTGCGTTGTCGACCTATTGAGTTGCAAGCCTTGTGCAAACTGATTTACTCTCCGTTGTTATGATAGCAGCAATCGGTGTAGGCCTACATTTACTAAGACACGCTCTGGCGATTGCTCTAGTTTGCGAATCTGGAAACGTATCCCGGCTTTCTCGCCGATTCCATATAATAATGCCATGCACTGTGCAGTAAGTAATTCTTGTAATGTAACACCACATCGCAAAACAAAGGGAGCGCAAATTGCATAGGTAATAATTCTCACAGTGTAATAATAATAGCATATGCTATTGATCTCGCCAGATGGCGATAGAGCCGGGATTCGTTTAACTAGCAAATTCGGGTAGTTAGCGCAGTCTAACGCTGGAACGGTTAGAGCGTGTCTTGGTAAATGTACACTGACTGCTTGCTATTATAGCAATATAGCAATGGAGAGTAACGTAGCCTGCCAAGGCTGATAACTCATAGTCTTCAGTGGGTCTTGAACCCGCGACCTCATGATTCAGAAGCCACAGTGCTGCCATTAGACCACGGAAGCTCTCCATTCTCACACTGTGTACCTGTATAATGTGTATATTGCTATATGCAGAGCTCTACACACGTCTCCTGCAATCTATGTAATGAAGTTGACATGTGTACAAAAGCTTTGCTGGGTAAAGTCACTACCATCATCAAACATACTTATAAATCTGCAAGGTAGGCCGATCTGATATGCAGTTTCTTAATTGTATACACTATAATTTCTTTTTATTGTATAGCTCGCGGATGTGGTCTTGAAATGATCTCATTTTTCTGTATGGGTGTTCAATTCTCTGTATTTAATATTTTGTGTGTATGTGAATGGAGATTGAACTAGATAAGATCTCTCTCTCCCTCTCTCTCTCTCTCTCTCTCTCCTTCTCTCTCTCTCTCTCTATGTTTTAAAGTAGGCGCGCAGATGTAGGAAAGCATGCAATCATAATTTAACGCTATCCTTTATTAATCTGTAGTCTATTATATCGGTAACGATGGTGAACTTAATGACAGTGATACGTCTCTACAGTTCTCCGTAATTTGTTGCTTCAAAATTTGGATTATAGTAAAACCAGTCCAAAGTGGCATGTTATCGAACCACTCCAGAGCTGGACCGTGTAACACTGCATAATAATAATATATTCACTCTTTATTACAGAGAGTCCAGACCTTTGTCGGGTTCTAAAGCGACTCGTAGGGCTATCGATGAGAAGTGATGCTGTAGACAAGTTCACGACCAAGGATGGGAGATGTACAAACACACCGCTCACTCTCATAGAACTTCTGCAGCAGCTTCAGACAAAAGTCATTGGAGGAAGTTTGTATTTCTGCCTTTTTTATTTAAATTTAACTCTCAGAAATTGCCATGCAGCCCCTTTCTCATCCGACCGAAACTTCTATTGCTGTATTTGTTTAATTTTTGTTTAATCTGTTACATGAAATCTTGAAAAGAAAATCTAATGATAGAAATTTATGATTGAATTGGATGCCTAGGACCTAGGATGAGTCTGAAATTGCAGTTTTCTTATCACTATCAGTTAATGACCTGAATTTTTTTGTGAATTGTAGTTTCATTGATAGAATTTAAAATATAGAGAAGCAGAATGATACTAGAAGCTGTTGAACAAGTATTTCATTTTTTCAATTAGGCTAGTCGCATTCATTTGAGTAGGTAAATGGTTAATGTTAGTGCTGTCTTTACTACAACTGCAATTATCTAATTACTTAATAGAAAGAGATTAATTTTAAATGCTTTTTTATCTATGGTTCTTTTTTTAACGTATTAAAATCAATTTTATCGTATTTTTAAGCCCAGAGTCGTTTATAACCCAGGGCATAAAGAAATTACTTAATTAATGACCGTCATTGAGAGAAATAAACAGTTAGAGAGAGAGAGAGAGAGAGGGAGAGAGAGAGAGAGAGAGAGAGAGAGCGAGAGAGAGAGATAGGCTAAGTAAGAAGACGGAGAGCTTCAGGCTGTGAGACAGCGTTCAGTTAATCTCTCTCACACAGACCATTTTGGTGAATGGTAAATACTCATTTGCTTCAGTATTTCAATGTCCTATCTCTGTGTAGTGCCTGCATTACTGGATTTTATCGACAATGCCCTTTCATCAGGAATGAGTGGACTGTTTCAGCACAATCTTACATGGAGAACCTTGACTGAAGTCTATGCTGGAAACGATGGTTCCGGTAAATAGCCTATAGATCTTTATTAATTTACAAAACATGGCAGCAGTTTCAACCAAAACAAACGAAAAATAAGAAAGAAACAGAGAGAGAGAACATGAACAGAGAAAATAATCAATAGTCTGATGATGACAATCCATGATCAGCACGTACACTGTAGCTTAGACTAGGCAATACGGAATAAAGTTGAGGAACGTTAATGCTCAAAATGACCACACAATTTATAGGCCATTAATTTCTATTACAGCATGAAATACTATTATTACGCTTATTATCTACATAATAATAGAAGGTTTTAAGTAGCTAGCCTATATAATAATTGTGCTATTATATAGTAATTTGTTATCTCCCTTTTTGATCCGTCTATCACGACGGTATATATCTTTATGGAATGATTTGGTTGAGTACTTCTGAAAGAAAATCGTTATATTGCGGTATTTGCTACAGTTGCGTTAGTTGCGGCAATTTTGATCTGGGATCGCCCCAGATGGAGGCGGCTTTAATATGACGTGTTCGGAGGTGTTGTTGAATCCGGGGTCGACACTCCAGACCATATTTATAGCTAACTCTACATAGCTGCCTAAAGCTTGAGGTCATCCCTACAATGCTCCCAATGAGAGGAATCGAGTGTGTCATGCCAAAAACATGAATATTCAATACTTCTTAGACTTTCTTTGTGTATGACACAAAGTGTTGAATTATTAATAGTATCCATATGGACTGCTCCATATTCGTGGCAAGAATAACGCATGGCTAATTTTTAAAGATTTTAGGAAGTTAAGATTTATGCGAGTATAATGCAATTGATATCTGTATCATGCAAATTACCATTTCTGTTTAGACTACTACATTTCGGTTTATGACGTTGTGTTTTATTGTCTTTAATATTGATGACATGTGTAGGCTACACTGGTCAGTGGCGTAGCTACAGGTGGGGCAGCCGGGGCCCTGCCCATGGCCCACGGGGCCTTAGGGGCCCTGCCGCCATGATTTAATTTCTGTCAATACCTTTTCGTATGCTTAAATAGGACATTCAGCTCACTCTAGGCTACATTTCTCATTTTGGGGCGTGCCAACCTGACAGTGTGCCAGCTTGCCAGGTCACTGCCTCAGGTGCTAAGGTCCTAGGCTAGGGGTACAAATTTATTTATTTTCCCATGGCTCAATTTTACCTGGTTACCCCACTGCTAGTAGCTCTTGATCTGATTATTTGCTCCTGCGTTTGTAAACAGAATACTCTTATTTAGGCCTAGGTCTTCGATTAAATGAAAGTTCATTGTATTCTGATTTCAGATGAATTGCTGCAGATACAAATCAAGTTTCAGAAGTTCAGTGACCGACTGAAGTCAATGTATGAGTCAAAAGAAGCTGGGGCCTATTGGATAACTAGGCTTGTTCTCTGCAAACCTGGGGTAAGATCTTTAATATTTTATGTTCGTCACAATAATTCATGATAGGCTTATTGCATTATATGAACACTTCAAAAGAAGCGAAAGGAACCCTGCGCGAAGCCTAAATCTCGGATCGGTCACTTCAACCACACTAAAATATGATTTATTAATTTTGGTCTGAATTAGCAGTGAGCACGTTTAGAATGTATGGAGTACGTCGTACATTCTAAACTTAAAATGTGCTGTGAAAATATTCGGTAGGAGAAATCGGTGATTTGTACTTGTTGATGTGAATATCAGGCGTGTTCTGGTGGTTCGACACTATCTGTAGTTGGACATTCCGCTTGGGGCGTTCCTGACATCGCTATCGGGTGAGGAACTAAACGTTAAATCCTCATTAATTGATTGAATATAGACAGTGTGGAAGTTGTCAAATTTCCACTGGGGGAGAGTCAACTTTTTGAAGCAGTGGGGGTGGGGT
This sequence comes from Enchytraeus norvegicus, assembly GCA_034695365.1. NCBI lineage: Eukaryota > Metazoa > Annelida > Clitellata > Enchytraeida > Enchytraeidae > Enchytraeus > Enchytraeus norvegicus. The sequence goes on along the minus strand of JAQFZF010000482.1, from coordinate 7,720 downwards.
GACTTTTTTACTAGGAGGGGAATTGTTAATATGCAGTGGGTTGGTTGAAAATATATTTTCAGAACACACATACATGTACATTTATATCTGACATTACTTCTGTAAGGCCTATTGGTCTGTGATAACTCTGACATTTCACTCTCTGTGCGGAATGCCGCTGCCGTCCAAACATGAAAATAAGATATAGCGAATAATATTTGGTCAGTTCAATTAGTGACTTTCATAAGACGTCCACAAAACAATTAAATTTGATTATAGTGTATAGGCTTATTGTATTCATATATGAGATATTTCAATCTATCCTTTGAACTTTGAAGAGTCGTCAAAATGAAATATAAACACAACAGATATAATGAAATAATTATGCTGTTTCTGTTATCAAACATTCATATTTCACAGTGCAACGAGTAACATCTTAAACTATGTAGACCTACATAAGCTGAGCCCTGCCAAAGTGAGTTCACATTCAACAACAAATATTAGGCCTAAATTTCATCAACTGACATTTACAACCAATGCATCGGAAATATCTTGGACTTAAGTACTAATATAGTAATAGTAACACTCACTTACTCTATTAATTAATAATCTGTAACTCTCTATTACATATGAATATTGTTGCATTGCAATTAGTTTTTTACTGACCACCCCATGACCTAGTAATCGGTAGCAGAGGGGGGTCGAGGTTAAAATCATCCGGTGGGCCGGGTGGGGGGTTATAACTCAACCCCCCGGTCATACTTTATGAGCATCCAGAGGGGGGGGGTTGAAATTTCCACTGGGGAGGGAGTTCAACCTCCCCCCCCCCCAACCTCTCCGTCAACTATATAACACGCTGAATATAGACCACTGTTACAAATAATTGTAAATCTGGACTAACCGATAACTGCAAACTAGGCGATTAACGCAGATGCTGCAGTGAACGGCAGAGTGGACTACTCCACACCGATGTAATGGACCCTTTGGTCGTTCGTACCAGATTTATAACAGTCTTGCTGCAACGGCCGTGGCATACGATAGTTTTGGCTACTCTTAGCTCTTCAAAGCGCTTCTGAGACTTATAGTTAAGAGTGCGCTAGATAAAGTTATTGATTGATTTCAGACAAAGAGGTCAGAGGTCATAAGTACATACACATACGACATGAACGATGAATCCTTCTCATTCCCAATGCTCAGAAGTCAGTGGAATGCCTTGTCAGACGAGGCAACCTTACGGGTGGTGGCCACGGAAGAGGATCTAGTTCTTATGGGCAGCTCTAAGAGTGAGCCTCTGCCTCTGAAAGCAAACGCCAAAGTGCTCAAGGCATTTGATCTCAAGAGGCAACATTCCCTGAATGAATCGAGTGTGAATGCAGAGGTTGGAGTACGATTTCTTTGTTCATTATGTCGATCAGTTTATGTGTTGTAATTGATATTTAGGGTACTTGTATTTTAAGCCGCTTCGGAATAGACCAACCGGAAGCTGCACGTGTTTCGTAGAAGCCGTCTAACGCCGCAATCACTCGTCAAGGAGATCCCTCAGAAAGCAAAATTGTCTCAAAAAAATATGGCATAGATATAAAAAATATAATATAGAAAATATAATACATCTGTATGCCATGGACCTACCGTTAGCAGTGCATTTAGAGAGAGAGAGAGAGAGAGAGAGACAGAGAGAGAGAGACAGAGACAGAGAGAGAGAGACAGAGAGAGAGACAGAGAGAGAGTATTTTAAGAACGTATCTTAGAGCGTTTCTAGCAAGGGATAAATAATATTAAAATGAACAATCTTTGTGATGTTTTGTAATGCAAGTTTTTGGAGTTCTTGATTACTCCTAGGCCTACTACCTAGCACATTCCCGAGGGCATGCCCCCCACCATAGAGAAGTCCTCATCCCTCACAGGAAATGACATTAAACACTTATTTAAAATATAGGTGCTGTTAGATCTTGCCGCGTTCGATCCGATATATATAAGAATAGACTAACCGGAAGCTACACGTGTTTCGTAAAAGCTGACTAACGTAGTCACTCTTTAAGGAAACCTCTCAGAAACAAGATTGTCTCCAAGAAAATATGTCTACAGTTGTATGCTATGGAAGCTATGGATCTACCGTTAGGCAGTGCACTGAGAGAGAGAGAGAGAGAGAGTGTGTGTGTGTTGTTAGGTACACAGGTAAAACCTGCATTCAATAGGACTAAAATAGATATCTTATGTATTTATCTTCGATGATCTTTAATAACTTTCTTGTCAATCTAATGCAAACAGTAGGGCCTAACAAACACAAGGTAGGCCTACCACTTTTAAAATCACAGCGTCAGTGTCTGGTACAAGTTAAATCACAATCAATCGCAATCAAGATTAATCGCAGCCAGTGTAGGTCTATATCAGAAAAAGTTATTAAGGCCTAATGCGCAGTGACTTAAACTTCTGATGTAGAATGTGGTGTATATTAAAATATTATATATGACATGCTGCAAGGGGAATTTTGACGTCTCTTTCCTTTTCACAATGATGCCATCAGAGACGAATCCGGCTGAAACTCTAAACCCAATGTATAATCTAGACATTATCCCCCACCAACCCCCCCCCCCCCGATCTCAAAAGTCCCTCAACTCTAACATGAATAATTAGTTCTATTAGTTAACAAAGACCTATTTCCAGCCTCCTTAAAAATAGTACACGAGTCAAGATTATACATTTATATACTGTACGAACCAAATATGACCTAGGACCAGTAGAATCGAGAAATCATTTTGCTCTCTCGGGTAATCTGGTTGTAATAGGACTCGTCTGAAAACTTTATTATGGTCTGCAGCTATTCATTGCTGTGTCTGGTCCAAGTGCATGAAATTCCCTACCATATCATCTCAAGAATGAGCTATCTTTCTCTCTTTTCAAGTCAAAGCTGAAAGCATGCTTATTTATCTACATATATTTTATTACGATATTATATTTTATCGTAGATAATTAATCTCTGCTATAACATGGATGTTTGATGTTGTATAGTATCTCACCTGCACGGAATCAATTGACCATTATGAGTTCACTGTTAAAACTAAAGTGATCGAAGAAAATAAGATAAAGATCGATGAAAAATTCATTCCTCTCGAATCGGAGGCCAAAATTGGATTGATTCTTTCTGTAACCTATACCAAGAGGTATGCGAAATACATTAAAAATAGGCGTAATATGCGATCACTAAGTCTTATAACAATCAACGTCATAAATTATGACTTTTCATCCACTCCAGTGAAATGTCGAATTATATTTCTTTCTTTATTTGCTGTTGCAGTACAAATTAGACATAAATTATTCAAGAACTCTATTAAACTAGAAAAAGACGCAAAGGCCAAAAAAGACGGTACTAGCATGTGCCGAGTGTACGCATTCGCCTCAAAACGATGACATAAAAATCAGTACATTCGACAAGCAGGTGGAATAAAAATGTTATTGACATAAACATACAATCTATGTGTCTGCCCCGTTGCCGTGGGTTCGAAGCTCGAGCCGTCGAGCAGCACACTAATGTATAATTGTTAGAGACCAACGGGCTGACTTTAGGTTCTCTCTGTCTTCATGCATCGGCGAAATTAGTTTCAGTGGAGAATTTGTATTTAGTTAAATTTTGAAGTTTAATTGAGAATTTGGTTTTCGTAAACCCAATCATTCAAGCTGGAGCTGTATGTTTAGTTGTACACTGTTGTACAGGTCTCATAGTTACTATTATTGTATCCTTGATTATTTGGATGGTCGTATGCAAAAGTGGACTAAAGACCATTTGAAATATCGTAAAAGATGGTGATTATTTCAGAAATATTCCTAAATTATTTTCATAATATTGAAAATATTTTATTGGTATTTACAAGATTTAATAGTGTTCTACAATACTGGACAAAAATTTTATTCTGTCAGTTTATGGTTTTGCAAATATTTTTGCGAATAAAAAAATTATTTATTATGGTCGTTGGTCCACCTTTGCATACGACCATCCATTTATTGTATAAAGCATACATATTCAGGAGAATGATATCTAGCTTACTTTAACGAAGCTAATAAAATAGTTTTCATCCCTCCTTATTTCAAAGTTACTTGTATTTTCACATTTTTTCCATAGATTTGTTTTCCACTTTTCACATGTTTCCAAGAAAAACTATTTATGCATGTCGGGTTAAAACTTTTATTCCATATGTATATACTCACACTTAAATAAATTAAATAATTATATGCATTGCATGTAGGCCTATGCCAGAGCAAATCTACAACTGTGCGAGCTGTTTTTCTCTATTTTCAGTGACGCAATCGAGACGTATGAGATGAAATTTCCGTGTTTTCTTAACAGAAGCAAATCCAAGTTTACAATTAGTATCGGTCATGGAAAGGTAACTGCATTACTAGCCAAGGAAACGATGTATAACATTGGAAGGTCTGCTCTGCCACTTAGAAATATATTGCCAAGCGTTGATCTGATTTCAACTAACTATAAGCAGTTGGGCACGTATCTGAAAGAATTTGATTTGGTCGCAGCCTGCTTCGGTTCACCCATTGATCAATTAATATATACATTACATACGAATTACAATCAGGAGATTGAAGATCCAATGTGGAAGGTGCGCCAGTTCCTAACAGCTATCCTGAAGACCTTAGCAGATAAACCAGAGGTTAGCATAATGCTCTTCTTCTTCTTTCACGTGTCTTGCCCGATGCAGGCTTGAATACCGTATTGGGGTCATATTCTTAAACGTCGTAGAATAGTTGTCACTTTTAAAGCGGACGCCGTTTTCATTTACCCTCGTCTTTTCCTGAATGTGTAGTGCGTATGTCATAAACGTTAGTCATCTGAATCATTCATCGTTCAGTGAAGTGTTTAGATAGACTCTCTCTCTCTCTCTCTCTTTCTCTCTCTCTCTCTCTTTCTCTCCCTCTTTCTCTCTCTCTCTAGAGAGAGAAATAAGCTACTGTGTGTGTGTAAAACATTATTTTCCATGATATTTCAGGTTAAGAACTTCAATATGTATAACTCATATGCTGAGTGCGAGAAAGGTGAAAGTCTTCCAACTGGGACGATCATTTCGGATGGTTTATATACGTTTAAGGGATTACCGTTTGTGAAGGTGAAAGTTGTGGATAATGAAAGGGCGTTGATGCAGATAAGTGAAGGTAAATTAACTCAATCTGGATTAGCATCCATCGCCATGCAGGGGTATACTGAGAAACAAAGGCGCAGTGGGAACTGTCCCAGGTTGAACGTTAACCTTGAGCGTCCGGTAAATGTTATGATTTCGCTATTTTACCTCTGTCTCTCTCACTCTCACTCTCACTCTCTCTCTCCCTCTATCTTGTCTCTACATTTGTTTCTCATTTTTCTCTAGCGTTCTCACGTTCTGTCCTTTTCCAGTACTGAAATAACATTACGGCAAGTTGGAGAACAATAACTTCATTAAAACTTGTTGTCACGCTCAATAACCTTTGAGCTGGGTTAAATGGATTAAAACCTCGCCTCCTACTGCGTTGGACGCAGCTGTGACAGTGTGCTAAATTAGGAATTTCCAAAGGTGGGGTTGGAGAAGCAAATTTTTAATATTATAGAAAAATGACTTCAAGCCGATCCCCAGCGAATTATTGCATAGATAATACAGGGTCGGATTTGCAACAACTATTATACTTATTTTACCAATTATACCCATTGGTAAGCTAGTGTGATTTTATCTACTATATACACTGTTATAGGCCTACAGTTCCAAATTACAGTTATTGTATATATTTATTGATATATAAATTTTAATATAGAGCGTTTGCACAAGCCAATAAACTCTTATGCAAGATACAATTTTAAATCATTTTCTTGTGCAGGTTTATGACATAATGATGAGATTACTTACGCTAAACAGTTTAAGGATAGAGCAGGAAAGTGGTCAGAATTCAAAATGGATCTTCAACTCATTTCTTCAAGTAATTTTCCCCAGAGATAAGCTACCTCAGATATCCGTGTTGGCTAATATTGCTACGCAACCTAGAGGTTAGACTTAAATTTTCTATGCAAGAGTTTCAAAAATCATTGATTGAAATCCAAGTGAGAAGTTCACTACATTTTTGTATTTAGTTTTAGATCATGTTGATAAATTTAAACGAATTCATATCAAATGTTGTTAATTAATTGGTGACTAGTTATTGTACTTGTTATTCCCGTGTTGGGTCCGGGCTATTTGAGAATAGTCAAAATGATAACTGCACGTGTTTCGTAAGAGCCGACTAACGCACTAACGCAGATACTGAGGAAGGCAATGGAAAACCACCTCAGAAAGCTATATTTTCCTTGAACAAAGCCATCATTTTAGGTGTGAAAAAGGCAAATCCTTTATGATGAGACGGACTTATTAGGTTGGTCGATGGTATGCTCATTAAAGAGCGAGATAGTTGATTGTGTGTATGAATTTTAGCCTTGGACCTGCCACGTTGCAGAACGCTGGATAGATAGATAGTTATTGTTAAAGGCTAAAGCCGAAGTTAACGTCAGTTTTATCTCTCAGAAGGATATCAGTGACGAGTGAGCCTTGGATTCGAACCGCGCACCTACTGATCCCCAGTCGGAAACCTAGCCGATCGTGCAACTGGTTCCTGCTTGATGGACAAAGTTACATTTATTATTATAAATAGGCTACGTATTGAAATGCTCAATAATTGTTGGATTGAATTATTAATTAATTGAATTATTATTAATTTCATCATCAATTCTTATTGATATATACTGTGCGTATATATTTGCTGCGTTTTAGTGGACCAGCTAGTATTAGTTGTGTCTTGAAGACGTATAGCAGGCACATATCAAAATATATCATCCTGATATCATCTTCAGATGATAAAACGGACTTTAAGCCTATAATGTACTATATTGTATTGTATAATGTATACTGTATATTATTGGTTTTGTTTCGCTGCTGCTGCCGTGGAGATTAAAATAGCATGTGATTGCATTGTACTCGATAAGTAGGCCTAAGTCATTCTGTCAGTGGCCTATTATAATAATTATTAATGAATTCAGTACATTATACTGTGATTATATACATGCATTTCAGTTGACGAATCAAATATACATTTTCTACACTATATGGAGGAAAAACTACGGAGTGCCTTCCCCAAGAACAAAAATGATGTAACAAAATTATTTAATCCGACAGGATTTATGGGTCAATATGGCGGCCTTTCTCCAGATTTCTTTTCACAGCCTAACTATCGAAGAGGTCGAGATATTACGAATAACTGTGGCAACTCTAAATGTAAAAGTGAAGACGTTTCCACGAAAGATATCAAGAGATGCACTGGTTGTATGAAAGTAGCTTACTGCTCCATAACATGTCAGAAGGAGGACTGGAAAGATCATAGGAAGAATTGTGTCCGTCGAGCAAAGCGAGAAGACTAAGAATTCCGATGGGTACAGGTAAGACAAAAGTCTATATAAAATCAGTCAATATAAACAATGCCTTATCAGTTTCCTCTTTCATGCTTGCTCTCATTTCTATAGTTTGAAGCAACATATGTTGCTACAGGCTGACTAATAGTGTGCAGTTTATTTGATCCGAGGTAACTTATCTCAAGCTTTGTGTAACTTCTCATAGAACAATTCATTTTAACAAATCAAGGAGATAGAGATTGGTAGAGAAAGATAGATAGAGACAACATTTGGCGGTTCTGCGACGGGGCCGGAGGGAGTGTGGCCCGCAGGCCTCCAAGTCCCCCCCCC
>JAQFZF010000481.1:0-17601 GCA_034695365.1 Enchytraeus norvegicus | reverse complement strand
TCAATCATTAACTTTATATAGCGCACTATTTAACTATGTCTGATAAGCGTTCAGAATCAATTCATCCAACCGACCATCAGGACACGCTTAGGGTCTAACCCTCTACTAAACTCTGTATAATAGCTTAAATAGCATTTGGTATATTACGTTCCATATACTCATATGCATTGGATTTTATTCCTCTACCTCTGGGGGCTTATTAAAGTTCATGAATTGAAGTTATTACAATAATTTTCATAAAATTATATTACAATATTACAATAATTATCAATAATTATCAATAATTATCAATAATTATCAATAATTATCAATAATTATCAATAATTATCAATAATTATCATAAAATAAATAGTTAAGAGCTTATAACGAAGAGCTTTATATCATCCATTCATCGAACCGTTTGTTTTCGTCGGAACTGCTACAGTTAGCGCAATGCTCAAAATACGAAACATCGATCTTCTAAAGCCGTATAACATTACGGACATGGAGATTGTGTGTGTTGAAGATCAACACAAGTGATCGGGTCATGTTGTCCGTGTGGGAGATAATTGAGTTTTGAACGAGCTCACAAGTGCTGACAGAAACTGAGAAACTTTAGAAAGACGCTCTTAAATTGAATCCAAAGCAGTACGGTATATCTTCAAAGTGAATTTAAGAGAAATCAAGCTGCAGTAAGCCTAAAGAGAGTAGCATCACTCTGTAGCTCGAAGAGAAGGAAGCGTATTTTAGTTTTTATCTTTTTTTAAAAAGTCAACTAACCCAGATGCTGAAGATGGCAACGTAAGGCCACATCGGAGACCAAACTTTCCTCTAGTTAAAGGCAACATCGTAGGTGTGGTGGGGCATGGGCCTGCCCACGCAAAAACAGCCCTTCTGTGGCTTTTTATTATTATTTATTTATCACAACACTCAAGTACATTTTAGTCAAACAATTGAAGCACAGAATGTGATTGTGAATGGAGATTAAGGCCACACGTGGCTCTTACATATTCCAAGTATAAAATCGTATTAATTATAATAAACTCTTACTGCAGACATTGTCTACCAACATAATATAGTCTATAGTGTTTACAGTATTTCCCTATACAACATCAATTAATTATTGGCTAATATTCAAATAGGCCAGGCATGTATCAATACATTCCACTTATAAGGCTGCCAATAAAATACACATACTAAATAAAATATGCAAAAAAAGTATACATATACACATATGATACAAAATTGTACAGCTATATATTAAAACAAACTGTACAGCAAGATTTATTACTATCAGCCTAAGCTGGCTACAGTTAAAACCAAACCAAAAACACGTTATGCAATTCTTTTAACAAATCATCCATTTCTACGAGTTGATTAAAATCAATCACGATAAAATCAATTAAAAATATAAAAATTCCATGATTAGTTTGAAATTTAGAACTTCGTAGATTTAATCATGAGAATTATGGCCAGATCTTAAGAATTTTCTAAAATCGATCCCTGATAAACATCTTTCAAAAATGACTGGGGATGAAGCATTAGCAGCATAGAACGGCAATGAGTTCCAACAATTGATAGTTCTATTATTAAATTAGTATCTCTCTTCATTGGTCCTGATTGAACCTTTATAGATGCATACACCATTGTTCCTAGTAATCCCGTTTCGCATGCAGAAGAAATCTTATGCTGGGATATCAACAAATTGAAAGATAATTGTATAATACATGGACAGATCATTTATCATTCTGAGCAGCTCCAAGGACTCTGCTCCTAGCAATCTAAGTCTATCGGAATACTGTAGGCCCCCATACTTGTTGGACGGATGTAGCATCTAGGTCTACCTTGTTTAAGATTAATGTAACAATGCAGTTGTTATATGTCGCACTGGTTCACGTTTTATTTAAGACACAGAAATATTAATTAAAATTAGAAAAATACTCTTTAACCATGCATTCACTATTTCATTGACTGCATATTTTAAGATAATTATATGTATTTAAGTATGCTATGAGTCAAGCTGATTATGCACCGGAACAGTGATCAGATGGCCCAAGGATGTTCCTGATTTATAGAAAATAGTAGGCTATGCTAATCACGAATAGAGAATACAATAAAGTTAATTTTGTAACATGCTTTCTGGTATATGATCATTTCAAATTTGAAATGAGATTTCAAAGTATTCTATTAGAAGTAGGCTACTCTATTAAAAGTTGGCCTACTATTTTAAAACGTCGTTTTATTTCGATATGCAACGTATGCACTTCTTACTTTTTATTATTAGTCTGTAACTAAAGTATTTCACCAGGCAGGGCCGGATTTACTTTGGTGGAGGCCCCTGTGCAGCGCTTTGGTGGAGGCTCGTGGGTTATCCCTATGCTACGGTATTGGGAGATATGCTTAATTTGGCGTGTATAAGCTTTCTAATAAAAATGTGACACGCTTTCTAAAAATTGCGTGTAAATTTTGCATAATTTGCGCATAAAAAGGTGCTTTAACTCTTAAATTCCGCTAGCGGAGGGAGCCAAAAAATTAGGCCTCTTACCAAGATAAAGTTTAGGCAAGAGCAACAAGTTTCAAGTATCTTGAAGAATCTAAACTATGAAAAAAGAATTTGACAGAAAATGCCGCCTAGGACAAGTGCCGCCTGGGTCGACCGCCCCACTCGCCCCCCTCGCTACGCCACTGATGTTGACCTACGCATATAATCTTGATGCATTTAAATTTTCCAATCAATGCCTAAGCTAATACTTTGGTACGGTTCGCAAATGAACAAAAAGTTAGAAGAGATTCACTTAGTACGGTACCGTGCTTTAACAGATTTTACACCAATGACAGAGACAGTCATAGGCTATTATATTTTAAGTAGTTTTGGACTCGTGTGAAAAATTAGTAGGCTTGTGCGTAGAAAGATAGTATTGATCGAAATTTGGTGACTTAAAAATCATCTTTAAAAAATTCGCAATTGGTGGAGGCCCCTAATTTGGTGGAGGCCCCTGTGTAGCTGCACACCCTGACCACCCTAAATCCGGCCCTGTCACCCGGTGATATTGCACGGGATATCAAAATATCAAAAGTCATTAATTTTACGTCAATTGTGTATGGACAGCAGGACAGGTCTTTGGGTGCAGGACTGCAGGTATCTTGTAGATATCCATTTCTAATAACATAAATATAATTACGTTGTTATTTTAATTAAATTGCACAGCAGGCTCTGTTGTTACAAGAAATTTAAGTATTCTCCTTAATTTAGCAAAACAAAACGAAAAACAAAATAATCTTTAAGAAATTTAAAAATACAGAAATATCGCGATTCGTCTCTAAAAAGCTCTCTAATTCTTACTTTATATGATTCCAATGCTCTGGTATGTGTATTGTCGATGTATTAATGTTGTTATGTATACATTCTAGCTGTCATCAATGTGCGTATGTCACGATGATTTGTTAATAAACTACGACTAACATAGGCCTACTACCTCATGCATGCCTTTGCTTGACATGTCATTGTCTAGCTTATGATATTTTATTAATTGGTATTTATTTGTACGTATCGTGAGATGGCGTCCATTAATTGAAAAATTTGTCTATCTACAATGTCCATAGACTAATTTTTACGATATTGTTATAGTTGAATTACATTGCTACTCTACAGATATGTAGATTATATTAGTTCAACAGCTTATTGTTCATTTATAGATTATAAACTGACTATTTTACAAGTATATAGGCTAAAATTCTTTATCTATCTTTCAACCAATGAGAAGCTTTTTGCATAGCGCACTCTTAACTAGTCTCAGAAGCGCTTTGAATACTGAAGTGTAGAATAGCCTAGCCTGCCATATACCACAATCGATGTGGCAGAACCTCTAACAATCTGTCTTTTTATTTTTATTTTTTTATGTTCGTATATAGAATGTATACTGTATAGGTTAATGAAGTTGAAAATTAAAGAAATAGTCCTTTGATGTTAGGCTACAATTGAATCATTAGTCCAATAACCAAATATTTAGTGCGATTGTTTATGAAATCTAAAATTGAGAGACCAATGGGTCAAGTACTCAGAAGTCATGGCGCAGACCTATCCAGTCCTTCACTACAGCATCTGCGTTAGTCGCCTCTTACGACGCAATTTTGGGTTTACTTAATTAATGGAGCTTACCAGAACCAACACGGGTAGCCTACAATGCGCTAAGATGGCAAAAATTAAAGCTTACTTAGTATATTGAAATAACTACTAAAATCGATCCATTTGAGAATAGACCAACTGAAAACTGCACATGCTTCGTAAAAGCCGACTAATACAGAGATTTTCATACAGTGGAAGGCAACGGAAAATCACCTCGGAAGTATTTATAATTATATATGTATATCTGAATATATATTCCCAAGATAAAGGTTACAGTTTAGGGGTGGTAAAGGCATGGCCTTTCTGATGGGATCAACTTGATGTTTGATGGGATGCGCATTAGTAGGCGTGGTATCAGACTGCGTTTCAGAAGATGTACCTTAGACCTGCCATTTGGGAATGCACTAGAGATAGAGATAGATGATCCATTATTCCACTTTATTGTTCCACCTCATACACAGTATTACACACTCGTCAGCCGCCATGAAGTGTTTACACAGCTCGTCACGAGTTGACTCTGATGTGACTAATCTCATCATATGTTTAATCCAAAGTCGCTATCTGCTTATCGGCACGTGCAATCATTAAGCTATTTTATCCACTATAACGGAGATTGGTCAATGGTTATCTAGTGAAATCACATTTGTGAAAAAGAGCACTTATATAAGTGTTCTTTCGTCAGATATATGCTTTATTGGAAATACATGCAGAGTTCAAATATTAATCTTGATGGTCGTTGGGTATGCAGCCTTCGGCAAGCTGTTTCATTCTCCAATCTAAGAACAGTCAGTAAACATTTATCAAGACTGGCTCAGGACTGTACAATAATTGTACATCTACATGTAGCTCATTTCTAACCTTGCTTATCTTACGCCCCTCACAATTCTTAAACACAAATCGCTCTTTACAGAACTCGCCAAGCTTCATACAACGAAATAGTAAAACGTAAGATATATAAACGAAGATAGGCTTATGCATCAAAACCAAATTGTTTGTAGAACAAACTTAATAACATTGACTTTTCTTCACAACTTGGGATCCCAGTGTTGGATCCGGGGATCTCGAAAATGGATCAATCGAAAGTTGCACGTGCTTCGTAGAAGCCGACTAACTCGCTCACTGAGGATGTCCATGGAAGACCATCTCAGAATGACCAACGGTTGATCAACGGTTTGTTCATTAATTAGCGAGAAAGAAAACTGTGTATGTCTGTATGTCTTGGACGGTTGGGCCTGTCGTTTTAGAGGGCATTGGATAGATAGATCGCATCCTACGCATAATTGACGCATAATAATTATGCCAATTATCATCCTTGGCTTCCACACGCTTTATGCATCAGTATTCTTACGTGACACACTTGTTATATTTTAATTAAAAATAATATTTTATATAATCAAATTTGTTAGAAATTAAATTAAAAAAAGTCTTTTGAAGTTAAAGTCACCATAAAGATACCTAGTACAGACTGCACGAGAAGGGTGTTAAATAAAATCCATTGGAACCTGGATTACAATAATCTGTATCACAATTATATCACAATCTTTGGGGGTGGGGAAGATTATCGACATTGGCAGATTTTCGCCTCAGAAGCAACTGAGCAGGATCCCATTTATCTTTTGGGAGGGCCTTCGAGGTGTGTCTCTACAAGGTTTTGGCGGCTGATGTCGTGCTCGGAGGGGTTTTGAATACGGGCTCAATGCCCCATAGTATCCAAAACCCGAATTTATGAATTGAGCCTTACGAGCCGAAAATGTTTAATCAAACTATCAAATTTTTGTTTATGAGCATTGAGAATGGCACCCCTCTTAATGATGACAGAGACAGAGAGTGACACGGTTGATATCATGGGTAAACAAGACAATGGCATTCGCAACCCGTTCTCATTTAATTCACTTTCTAAAATGTCATTCCACATTTGTGATTAGATATCGTCAGTGGTGGATCTAGAATTTTTTTTACAGGAGGGGTGGAGGGATGTTTTGTTACATTGAACGTGTCAAACTACAATAATTTTCAAATTGATCGTGTGTAGGTGGGGGAATCATGCACCCCCCCATGCTTTTCTTAGTAAATCTGGAAGATCGTTCCACACTGCAGGACCTGCAAGAGGAAATGACTTGTCATCATCACTGACTGTTCTGCATTTTGGAACAGCTAGCTTTTCAAATACAACTGAGCGCAGCTTACTCCGCAAGGAGCAAGTTCTTACAGGCACTACAGACATGACTCTTTTGCAGCCTGTCAACTACTCTAAGACTAATGATTAAGGCTTTTTTAATTGTTCTAGAAATCGACTAGCCCCTAAAGATGAAACCTGAAACATTGGTTACAAGTTATCTAGAACCAATCAGTGGCTGCCAGGCTGTTAATATTTGCGTGGCTGATAGATGTCATATCAGTTGTAGTTCTATCCCCGAGCAAATTTGTCTAATGATGGCATAGTAATGCTGGAATTACGGAGGGTCAGGGGCTCGGCCCCAAATAGCCTTGACGGCCTCCATGATATTTGGAAATTTGAGGAGTCCTGGGTCCGAACGTCTAATAATAGTCATGAGATAATTTCTTCAAACCTCAAATTAGACCTACTAGTTTCTTCTGGTCATGCTCCATTTATTCTTAACCCCTGATAAAATAGTCAATGTCCTTCTTATTCTCAATCCCATGTTTGAGAAATAATTGATTTCTTCAGTGACTACCGTACTCTAAATTAAATTGTAAAGAAATTGGCTCCCGCACTGTAGCCCCCGCCTCCCCCCCCCCCACCCCAGTAACTTCTCCATAAGCCCCCAATTAGTTTTTGTTTATGGTTCAGGCACTGATAGAATGGTCACTACGGTGCAATTAGTGCACAGCTACAAACGATGCCCTCAGAACGACTTCGTTATCTAGTAGTACCGTAGTGGCGTGTAACTAATCAGTGCTAGAGAACATGAGTTCGTCAACATAATTTATTAGGCTACTAGATCCGTGAGTTGTAATTTTTATCGCAAGAATTGTAGTCTATTCCAGAATAAAGCTCAATATTATAATATGGCAATTACTATAATTTGTGGATAAGAAATGCTAGTGAGCGAAGGCACACTTCTATTTCTCGAACACCTGTGTAATTCACTCATAATTAATTCTGGCACAAAATGGATTGGCTTAGCATAGCTACTGCATACTATAAACCTAGTCGCAAGACAAGCCGTAGGCCTAATGAACACATCTTCGATCAGTCAAATTATTAATTCTGGTAGCAATGGCTTTGCCTTCACTACACGACATAAATAGCAGATATTATGAAGAAAATTATAGTTCCGATATCGTTTTATTTTTATTTCCTGGTAAGCTACATACTCAAATTGCCTCAAGTGAACACGTGCAGCTATCGGTTGCTTTCCTCAAGAATCTTCTACCAAACAGTGACTGCATAGACCTATATCATGATATGTCTCAGTAGCAGAGCTGTCACAGAAATGGTTTGTCACAGAAATGGCTTGCCTCAGAGATGGTTTTCTTCAAGGCTGGCAAGCTTAGGTTTCAAGCTTAGGCAAGCTTATCTTTTTAGGCTTTTTAAGGGTTTTTTTAAAACCTTTTTTCTAGAAAAAGGTAGGTTTTTAGGTTTTTTAGGTTTTTTAAGGTTTCTTGTTTTCACAACTGAAAACGACTAAAATGTTATTTTAAAACCAAATTAATTAATTATGCTTAATTATGATTATTTTGCACCCCCTCCCCTCTCTCTCTCCCTTTATCTCTCTCTCTCTCTCGCTCAGTGAGCCTTTCGGCAGGTCCATGGCATATATAATTGTATAGTTTGTATGCCATATTTTCTTGGAGATTATTTATTTTCTGTGGTGGGACTCCTTATCCTTTCTCAGTAGCTGCGTTAACGGGCTTCTACAAAACACGCGCAGCTTTCAGTGGTGGTCCCTTCTCAAGCTTGTGGAGAAACAAGCCTATATAATATATGGCCTCCTCCTATTTATCTAGAGTTAAATTATGCACATGAAGGTGAACAAAGAAGTTTGTGACTATAATAATAGCCTACTTGTCAACTTTACTCCCCTGTTGCTCACGGGTAGATTTATCTTTTAGGAGTTCGTGGCATGGCCCCTTCATTTCGACCCCCAAATCCACGGCTTACAAAAAATCTTAAAAAACCTAAAACCTTTAAAAACCTTTAAAAACCTTAAAACCTAAAAAACCTAAAAACTAAACTTTTTGATTTAGGTTTTAGGTTTTTTCCAGCCCTGGTTTTCTTCAACTGTTACAAACCGGTGCTGCAGCTAAGTCAATTATTGCATGATGCACGTGTGGTGTGATTGCTAATGATTTATTGAAGGCTGAATGCTTACCGGATATCTCTACTGTGTCTTTCACAGTCCGTGCATGACTTCATAACAGAACTACGCTTCTATACTATCCACAGGGTGCTGGGACAGTAGCATGCTATGTCTATCGTATAATAGTCTATAGTCTATAATGCACCACGTGTAGTTAGTACCAGGCTTAGAAAATACTTTGCTTAGTAAATAGGAGTACCGTTCGGATATCAGCATGCATTACGGAGATTGAATAATTTATAAATTTTCTAGAGTACATATATAACTTACTTGTTGAAGGATATAAAAGGTGTTGTTTGGAGAGTATTTATCTAAAGACTGCGTAGACACAGCATGAATGATACGTCCACGAGGGGACATCATAGGACATTATATCTTAGGTAAGTAACTTCAGTTACAATTTGGCAAAGTCGCTTAATTTTTCTGCTGCTTTGCTGTGCCATGCTCATATTTTGATGGCCTTGATTCAGTTATCATGAATTCAAAACCAATTCGCAATTCCCCCTACCTATAATACTTTATATTTGGACTGGTTATTTTGGATATTGGCTTTGCACCGTATAATGGACATTTAATTTTATCGCCTTTAGGTACAGCTTTGGTTTCATATTGAGCGATGTTGTCGTAGATAACAGCTGCACTCCAATTGTGTGTGTTGATGTTGTTGTTACCTAGTAGCTGGATATTTTCTAGTTGCATTGTCACACTCCATGTCATCCTCAAATATTAGCATATTTATGTACAATCCAAAACCTAATGCCAAGCCGGGGTTGACATCTTTTTCGGTACTCCAAGGGGTTCGTGTTTGACATGATTCTTGTGATGAGGAAACAGACGTTAAGCCAAACTTTACACATTTGAAAGTTGCCCTAGAATTACTATAGTATTGTCATACGTATCGAGAAGATATTAGATAGTATGGATGGATGGAGTCTCCAACCATTTGATACTTCAGTAGCTATTTCATATTCACCGAAAGCATTTATCAGAACTGTTGTACAGATTTGTCGGGATCCAATCACAGCCAACCCAACAACCCTAATTCTCCCTAAACATCCAATTACAGGCTTAGAAATGTCTATTTCCAACGCTGTGATTGATTGATTTTTCAATATTTGCAAATCTGTACTACAATCAGTATATTAGTTCACCGAAAGATGTCATATAGACCAACCGAAACCCTAACCCGAACCTCAGCCCTAAGCTCAACCTAACCATATTACATAGCTTTCCATTCATATATATTGAACAATGGTAATGAATAGTAAACATAAAGAAGGAAGGAACGTGCTCGACTGATGCTCTTCGTGGCATTTTATTTTTCAGCATCATATGAACCAACATCTGCATTCCTCTGATCGTATAGTATCCGTGAAAGCATTAGTGGAAAAATGAAAGGAAAGAGTTGCAGCGGAAGATAGAGAATAACCTAGACAAAGATTTTCAGTAATAATTGAATGAACATCAACAAGTGGAAGTTATCAAAACTGCTTGACACATGATCTGATCTATGGCACACCATGACCGCCAACGCCCGGACAACTTCAGATGTGGGACATCTGAAGAAAGAAAGATGATTTAGCCACAGGCCTACGTGACTCCTAGTCGTAATGTCGAGCAGAGGTCCGTGCATTTGTTGTCTTTGCCCTTGATGGCCTTTGCTGTCTTAGGGATTATGGTTTAGGGGTGGGGGTGGAGTACGGACCCTGCTCTACACAACCGACTCCAGTATCGGTGGCGCGTTAATCGAAACCGTGGCTCTGGGTGAAAAATATATATGAGCCCCTGTTAAATCAGAAAATTTGTGAGTCTACCAAATGTTGGATGGTCCTTTAACGTTTTGAGCCCAAGGCTATGCTTTTGGAGAACCCAGAGCGCCATTGGGGATGGGGTGACTTTCAAACCCCAAATTAGACCTACGCGTTTCTGCTGGTCTTGCTCCATTTATTCTTAACCCCATGATAAAATAGTCGATGTCCTTATTATTCTTAATCCCATGTTTGAGAAATAATTGATTTCTTCAGTGACTACCGCACCCTAACAATTTAATTTATAAAAAAATTACGCGAATAAATCTCTGTTTACAGCCTATCAGCCAAGTTTATATCAAGCGCTAGTTATATCACATGATTTAATTTTTAGCAGCATCCGCTTGTGACGGACAGTATCAAAAGCTTTCTAAAATATAAGTAGGCTATACAGCATCCCTCCTCATCAACCCACCTTCACGTATTCAACTTCTCAAAAAAGCTTAGCAATAATTAGCAAAACACGATCGTTTGACAATGAATCCATGCTGCTTTTTATTTAACGTATCATGTTCAATCAAAATTAGAATTAATTAATTATAACCTATATATGGATGGTCGTATGCAAAAGCGGACTAAAGACCATCTGAAATATCGTAAAAAATGGTGTTTATTTCAGCTATATTTCTAAATTGTTTTCACAAAATTAAAAATATTTTATTGGCATTTACTAGATATAATGGTGTTCTACAATACAGGCAAAAAAATTTATTCGGTCAGTTTATGGTTTTGAAAATATTCTGCAAATAACAAAAATAATTTATTTTGATCGTTGGTCCGCTTTTGCATACGACCATTCATATGATGCTCTCGAGAATTTTAAAATTATACGGCGTTAGGCTCACCGGCCTATGCTAATTACTCGGCTCTGATCACATTCCTCCTTGTATATTGATGTTACATTTGAAAGTGCTCAATCTACGAGTTATTGTCATTGACAAATAACGGGAGAAATGAACCGAAGAAGTCTGTGCGAAGAGCTTATCATTATTACCTATCCACTTCTCTGCCAAACTGCAGGTTCAAGACGCAAATTCAAACATAGTCTTCATTCTCACTCAAAGAGCACACCACCGATCAACCTGGCTAGTTGATTTTATCACAAAGGCTCTGCCTTTGCCACACGTGAAATGATGAATTAATTCAAAGGAAACTATGATATATGAGGTGGTTTCCAGTGCCTTTCTCGGTAACTGCTTTAGTCGGCTTCTACGAAACACGTGTAGCCATCTGTTGATCTAATCTCCAGATTCCCGGATCCATCATGGGAAATTGTTGTTATTGTGATTCGTATGCAAGACTCAATCATTATTATAGGATCAGATGCTGCCTGGTTGTAGATCAGATGCTGGTGGGTGGTAGAAACCGTGGACAAACCGTTGGATTAAGAGATCGTAATTAGTGAATATAAATTTATTAAAAATAACAATCATCACGGCACAACTTGTTTATTTTGTTAATTTTATATAACAGACCTACATCACATTTTTGCTTATTCCGTTAATTACACATGACATTTTTGAAGAGGTTTGTTCAGTATCTTATGGCGATGATTAATAGAACCTTCGCCCTTGTCAATAGAATTTTTTATAACGACTGCGATGTCTACATTTTACAGGTTATGATATTCGTATGATAATCATCAAATCTGACTTCGTACCAGATCTAAACATGGGTGACGTAATGATATATACAGTGACGTCACAACTCTATGACGTCACCAGAGTTATTCAATACGATTTCGACAACTATGCACTTGAAAACTATACAAGTAATTCAACCTGCAATGAACATGAATTCAACGGTACCATGCACGCCTGCTCGTCCACGACGCTATCTAACACCACCACTGCTCACCACCCTGCACCACCAGTGCTGGTGGTGGTGGGGAGCCTGGTGGAGAGGGTGCTGCTGGAGCTCTACATGAGCTTCATCTTCCTATCCTCCACCGCCCTCAACCTGATGGTGCTGGTGGCGGTGCTGAAGGACCGGGTGTTGAGGCGGCGCCCTGAGAGTGTGATAGTGTGCGGGGACTGCATCAACAATCTAATCCTACTCTACTCATATCAGCCCTACATGATCTGGGCTCTCACTCAGTACTCCCCAAAGATGTCTTACTACTTGTGCATGGTAATCAATCAATCAATCAATCAATCAATCAATCAATCAAAGATTCAATCAATCAATCAATCAATCAATCAATCAGACAACCTCATCCTACTCTACTCACTACCGCCATACATGATCTGGCCTACAGCCAGTACGTACTCCCCAAAGATGTCTTACTACATGTGCAATGTGCATGGTAATCAATCAATCACTCAATCAGACAACCTCATCCTACTCTACTCCTTTCAGCCATACATGATCTGGGCTCTCACTCAGTACTCCCCAAAGGTGTCTTATTACATGTGCAATTGTGCATGGTAAGTAGCATACACAGAGAGGTTCCGTGGTATATTGGCAGCTCTGCAGCCTCTGCGGCCTCCGAATCAGGAGGTCGCGGGTTCAATGCTCAGTTGCAAGCTTAAGAAGCAAATTAACTCCTCATTGCTATACTATAGAAGCGTCGGTGTACATTTACAAGACACGCTCTGGCGACTGCAATTTGCTAGTCGAATTCGGAAATGAATCCCGGTAGTCTCTTCATCTTGCGAGATCAATAGCATACGCTGTTATTATTTATAGTGGTATAATGGTATATCTTAAACTTTAAATTATGTCCTTGACATTGCTTTCTGGTGATGAACCGGATGTTAAATCCTCATTGAGTTATTGATGGCTTATAGCGTTCAGATATAAACCATCATATAAATGTCTATTGTGACAGGGCCTCGGAGATATATCAGTAGCGACGCTAACCTACACAGCCCACAGTTCCCTACAGTACGCCATAGAGAGGTTTATCTTCCTATGTAAACCAATGAGCTACCACAAGATCGTCACTCTGCCTCGCACCATTGTGGTGTATGTCATCATGATGGCGATGTCATACGTCTTCGCTAGACTTACTGCATTACAAGGTAGGCATCTCAAGTTAACCGCATATTTGATTAACTTTGTATTCAAAAAAGCTGCACATGAATTATGTATAACTAGTGAAAAAGCCTTTTATAAAGTGCTCTGTCTACAGAACAATTCATAAATAGTATTTTTTCAAACCCCCTCCCGGCCCCCCCTCCACCCCTGCCTACCCCGTCATTCAATCGACATGTAAATGGACTCTTCTACACTTCTCTTCTTTCTATGCTTTTCATCAGAACTGCAGGCCAGACAATGACGCACACACAAGACAGTCATCCAGAGAGTAGACTGCTGATTAGTCTTCAACAACTGGTAAATTCTCTGCTACCCCTTGTCCCAGAAACTGTTCCAGAATCGTGACACACGCTACTGCTCTTTTATAGTAATAATAAGCAAGGTAGGCGATCTTTTTCTTATGCAGCACTGACTATATGGAATGCTTTACCACTTCAATTTCGTTCTTATTTGAGCATTACTTCTTTCTACGATAAGCTAAAACTCATTTTTCCCTTCTTAGATATTTTAATTTTATTATTGTCGGTTTTATGGATAAATGGACATGCACCGTCTTGACTGGTATTCCCGGTTTTCTTTCTGTACTTGTGACTTGTTAACTGTGTTCAAGTGGACCAATTGATAGCGCTTGTGCTGTTAGAGACGTCCCAGATATCGTCATCAGATGATGACACGGACTTTGAACCCGTGCTGATTGAATAAGATGACTACGGTACTCATGGTCTCAGACAGCTATCATGTACAGTACACGTACAGTTTCGACACACAGAAACTCAGAAATTACAATAAAATCAGCTATTACAATAATAATGAGAGGATAAAGTCCGGTTCCTTAACTGATGCCGATGTTAGGGACGGTTTATTACGAAACATTGTTCAGCTGCATCGGTTGTGGCAGGCTGGGTCACGTTACTCATCATTCTTAAGAGCGCTTCTGAGACTTAGTTAGAGTGCGCTATATGAAAGTAGCTAATTTATTACTAATATACTCATTATAGCATATAGTCTCAGTAGGAGTAACGTTCCTTTCACATTGTGTAGGAATAAATAATAAGAATTGTTTACGTTCTCCTAATGGAAACTGAATCCCTCCGAAAACAGTTAATATTATTTTAAATCTGATAAATGTAGGTCTAGGCCAATTCTCAATATTTACTCAATACATGTACGACAATCTACTGAGTAAAATTCAACTTTAAAATATTTGCATAAAGCTTAATGATAATCAGATTAATGTTCGGCCTCTGACAGTAGCCTATTCTAGGATATAAAAACAGACGTTAAACTGAGCTTACAGATTTTAGTGAGTGTCATCATGCGATTGTTTATATTGCTTTACATCTCTACATCTCTTTTATGCAGTACCATGTGTGTCCTAGTAGCATAGTATACTGGGTATCCAGGTAACGGCGGTGCCAAATATTCATTAGGTCAGATTATTTAATTTATTACACACATAAGTACAGATTAAAATTAGGGTTTAGGCTATGGGTTAGGGTTGGGGACCAACCCTTATAACACAAACTCCACCAGACCCTTACAACTGAAACAAATATGACTCGGACACGAAATTCAAAAGATAGTATTAATTCGGGAGCGCCATTACTAGGATTACCTAGAACTGCTGACATTGTAGAGTCTGCTTGACACATCCCTGGCCTCGGGTGAGGAATCGGACGTTGAATGTTCATTGTATTGTATTTTGCTAGGAAGGACATTCTTCATGACGTTTGTCCAGTGCCAGTCTAGCACAGGATTGCTAAGTACTGCTGTGTTGCTCTCTATCTACCTCTTACCTACCGCCTTCGTCGTTCCCTATGTCGTCGTCAGCATCAAAGGTTCGTGGTAGGGAAACAGACGTCAAACTTATTTTTAGCTTTTAGCTTTTCAACAAATGAGGAACTTTTGAAATAGGGTTTATACAAGTAGCATTTCAATTTCAATTTCTTCCATTTTATGCTTATGCTTATTGAAGGCCTACATTGTGTTGTGAATAGTGTGTCGATTATAACAATCTGCGGCTGTCAGACTAATGATCACAAGCTAATATCATAAATAAATAAATAAATAAAACAGATAACGGGATACTGGGCCAGGAAGCATCATATGCTTATTTAAGACCCATTTCGCGTTCTATGCAGAGATCAACCATCCCACTTGTACTTTCAAGACTTTACTTTCTGATCGGTTTCGATCGGGAGTTGAGCCCCGGACGCCATGTTCAAAAGTCCACGACGCTACCAATAAGCCTTCGAGACCTACTATGGCTTTAGATCATTTCAAATCTTGTTTTGTATTATCTAAAGGCCAACCTCATTCAAATAACAAAATTATCTCCAAGAAAATATATTAAACTCATACTGTTGATACATACGCCATGGACCTGCTGCCAGACAGTTGACAGAGAGAGAGAAAGTGAGAGACAGAGAGAGAGAGAGAGAGAGAGAGAGAGAAAGTAGAAAGAGAGAGAGAGAGTAGAGAGAGAAACAGAGAAACAGAGAGAGAGAGAGAGAGAGAAACAGAGAGAGAGAGAGATCGTTTGAAGAAACTGTTTATGTTTTTGCACCCGATCTGTCTTAACTTTTTACCGCTTCATGTTGTCTATGACGACAGTAGAACTCTTAATTAGTGCAGTTGTTGTTGATATCAGCAACGGCAAGACAACATCATATTGTATGACTATAATCAATCAATCAATCAATGAGGATTTAATGTCCGGTTCCTCACCCGAAGGACATGTCAGGGACGTATTATGCAGAAGGGGAATTGGATCCGATTACAGCGTCGTTCACTCCAAGAGATTGAGCTGATCGAATGATGGGCCTTGGGATCAAATCCCATGTCAGTCAGTACATAGTCACCTCGGCACCTTTGGGCACGGGTGTATGTCGGAGCCTGGAGATGGAAGGTTGGTCCCTCCGCTGCACGCCGATTAAGCGATACATATATGGCTAATAAGATGCGATTGATCATGGAGTAAAAAGAACTGTACATGTGCTTGTAAAGAAGATTTTAAGACCGGCCACCGGACTTTACAATGTCAGAGTATTATCCGCTTGCCGATCTAAGAAACTGCTTTACGAGTTCATAAAGAATCATAATAACAGGACTCCAGTAACGTAGTTTAGTTAAATTCAATAGGTCAACTCTATGAAAGCTGCTCTTGCTCATTGTGACGCTGAGACTGCAACTCCGACACTCGCAACCAACGGCCAAAACTTTAACATTTTTATAAGACTTGAAATTTAATTTTAGAATCACACATTTCACCCAGTTTTTAGCCAAATATGCATTTTCAAGGCCCTTGCAATTCTGTGTATCGATTAAAATTAATTGAGTTAATGCAAAAACCGGAATATTGTAACAGAACGGAAGCATAGTATAAAATCCCAGACATATCAAATGTCAATTATAGCGACTGTTAAAACCTAAGGCTATCTAATGATATTTTCTCATTAGATTTGCACTAACTTAATTAAGTTAATTAGATTGGTATAATTTATTCTTCTGTTCTATTATACGCTATACAAGCTGACGAGTAGATCTGTCTTTGCTTCCATAACCAGAAGGAAACTAATTAGAGAAAGAGAGACATCTAGAGAGAGTAGAGAGAGTGTAGCGAGAGGAGAGAATGATTGAAAGGGAGATATCTGGAAAGCTTATATACAATATAGGGCCTACTAGTACCAAAAGCCATGAAAAGGCCAGACAATAACCCACACACTCAATGACCCAGACCTTGCAGACAAAACAATTATCTATCAATATAGCCAAGGGCCACAATACAGAGACGGCCTCTATAATTATAAGCCTCTATGGCAGGCTTACAATAGACTACGGGTCGCATTGTCCGAGAAATTGTTACGGAAACGTTACGGCGTGACAGATTATGAGCTTTATATAGATAGATATAATATATAGAGAGCGAAGAGGTAATCTGTTCATTGGTTATCTGATTGGAAAAAAAATAATATAAAATTATCACAAAATTGATTTACTTAGGAGCAAATTGAGGCACTATCAATATGATTTGGAAGATTATAATAATGACGAAGATGTTATTGGCCTACATTTATTAAATTGACAAAAGTCACACTTAACTATTTGTACAATAAATGTTAGAAAGAAATTTCGCTCTCTCCAGCAAAACTTATATTTCACCTGAATAATGGTTATTAGCGCTCGTCCAGGGACCCGGATTAATTACATCTGGAATACATCTATCATTATAAATGTATGATGTATGATGTTATAAATTATGTTATTATTTTATATATATATATATATATATATATATATATATATATATAAGATCATTATGATG
>JAQFZF010000480.1:0-17609 GCA_034695365.1 Enchytraeus norvegicus | reverse complement strand
CTGACGACGATATCAGGGACGTCTCAGACAGCATAAGTCACACCAGCTGGTCCACCCAAACGCAGCCGGAAAGCACTAAACAATAATAAGGAATAACACTGAACAAGAAAAAAGAATAAAAAGAAATGTGAAATAAAATATCATGAAACATTGAACATTAAAACATGAAAAAATACAATAAAATTGTTCATTACAAGCTGCGGTAAAGATGTAAAGTTAAGTTTAAAGTCGGTCTCTATATCCAAGAAACTTCAACTCCGGGTCTCCTGAAATTCACTGGAACAGAGTTATTAAAGACGTATATAATATATACAATGGCCCAATGGTCCAATGTATAGCATGATTGCTTCGGCGAAAGTGATTAGATTGGCGATAAACGAGACACTGTCCGGCAACTGTCAGTTGCCCTTCTGCGTTTTAATGGTGTTTGTTCATTTGATATTAAACTAGATTTTTCCATTTCAGTTAAGTTTATTTATTATTTACAAAGTAATATTGTCTATTTAAAAACTGTTGTTACAAGATTTATTATAACTAAAGTGTAAAAGAAAAACTTACACTATTAATATCCCGGAACCCATGGGCACAGGTGCGCATTGGTGTCTGGAAGGTTTATCATGTACCTGCACTAGCAGCATTGCCTAGCTATCAAAAGGCAAAAGTATGATTAATTACGGAGTGGTAAAAAAATTAATTAATTAAACAGAAACTAAGAAAGGAAACGGGCAAATATCATGTGAAAATAAACAAAATAAATAACAATTATAAATTTAAAAGTTATAAAACAAAATAAATACCTCAGCATATTTGTTATTTTTCTCGATGACCTCAGCAGCCTCCGTGGTGTCCTTGGCCACACATGACCCGTCTATCTCCAGCAAGGTGAAGGTCTCTGTCTCACTCAGTCTGACCTTCACCTCTTGACCTAGTTGCATTTCATTGGGTACTTCATCTTCCAGCTGTTCTCTTAAAACGACTCTGTCTGTGCGTGAAACACAGTATATAAAACAGCATACAGTACAATACAAAACTAACAAAGCTTACAGGGTGGTATATTAAGAAAATAATTACATATAGAGGAGTAAGCCTACATCAAACATACAATGTCGGAGTTAAAACTCAGATACTTTGATCATGTAGAGCTAATGGACTAGAGAAATCAATTATGTTTGGAATAAAGAAAGGACAATGAAGAACAGGAAATAAGGAATAAGGTGGTTGGATGAAGTTGTAGCTTTGACAGAGATAAAGTTAGAAGATTTGACAGCTATGACAGATGATAGTGGAAGGAGGAGGTCATATGTGAGCACAATCTGTAGAGGTCGAGTTACGACCGGACAGCACCAGGTAACCAGGTAAATTATTCTATTTTACAGGCATTGAAAAAAGCCAAGGTCGTTACGAACTGTGCATTGACAAAGGGAGTAACTATGTTGAAAATAGACATATGATGATCACTATAATGGGATAGGAAGCAACCTGCTTGTTTAGACTCGTGTCTAATTTAAGTAAATAAAACAAACAATGCAAACACTATCTTACATGTAATAACTTCAATGATATTACTCTATTTGTTACACATATACATTTACAGTACTAATAAGATTTGAAACAATCCAATACAATACAATACGGATTTGACAACCATTGCCATAGTAGAAGAAATTGGTTTTAGTAATTTGTTTACTCAAATAGTCTGTAAATCAATCAATCAATCAGACAATTCATCAATCAAGCAATTTATAAATCATAAACTAATAAATTATATTTGTCGTTATTTCTGAAAATTAATTAAATTATTAATATGATTCTCTCTCTCTTCAGGTACCATGTCCATTAAGGACGTAGGCGATCATGGCTCTCCAACTTTGTCGATCTTTTGTAGTGCGCAATATGTTTATCACTGTTATATTCTTCATTTCTTCTTCAGGTAACTGATTTAGCATCCAGTTGCATAGACTCTCCATATATGTTTTAATTCATTTGATTTAATTCATATTATTAAATAATTAAATGAAAGTTATGAATTTAAAATTACCTTACAATACAGTTTGGCATGGCATTCCGAAGATAAGGTGATTCATTTTTACTAAATTTTTATCATTGATTCTTATAAAAATAATAATACATTAATTTTATTTTATTTTTGTTTATTTTATTTTATTTTTTTAATGCCCTTCATGGTAAACTGGACATTATAAAGGTGTTGATCCTGGGCTAAAAAATAAGACAAAATAGATTTTATTACGTTAAAAAAGATATCTATATGATAAATAGAGTTATAATAAGTCACTTGTACTCTTGAATGCCATGTTGCTAAATGTGTCGCAGAAACATATTGCGTTGTAGCCTTGGATTGCCATGGACAGCCACTGCCACAGGAAAGTCTTTTCGTGGCGGTACTTGTATCCTTCTGCCAACCTCTATAAAGTCGGTGCCAGCAGTGTTGATGGGGCCCAGGGTCTCAAAGGCTATGGGAACGAAGATGTACTTAGACATTATTTTAATTTATTTTGGAGTGCTTCTGAAGCTTCTTTCCCTGCTGCAACTTCAGCAGCAGAAGCAGCTAATGGGCTTGATGTCTCAACGTTACTGGCCGCGACAGTAACGTCCAAGCTTTCTCACGTACACTCCAACCAGGGGATCTGGGTCACACCATCCGGACGCTTTCCGTCAGATCTCACCAAACCTGTGGCTCTTTCATGGCAGGAATATTGGCTCGATTTATGGCCCTCCATATGATGTAGTTGAGGATGTTATGCCGCCCAATTCTCCCAGCACTTACATTTATTATCTTATTTTTCTTTCCTTACATTGCTTGTAGCAAATTAGTTAGGCATCGTTTTGGCTGGTATTATTGGTGACTGAAGTTGCACCCAAATTTTATGTCACCTATTTTAAGCTTTTGAATTTTTGTCTGGCTATACTTTACATGTATAAAATGGTGTTTGTTTTATGAATGTATTGATTGATTGACACAGGTAATGCACCTAGTACCACACCACAGCACATCCTACTCTCCACATGTCACATGCACCTAGTACCACACCACAGCACATCCTACTCTCCACATGTCACATGCACTGGGAACCGGAGTACAGTTATGTCCAGCTGATTGATTGATTGATTGATGGAGTGATTGATTGATTGATTGACACAGGTAATGCACCTAGCACCACACCACAGCACCTCCTACTCTCCACATGTCACATGCACTGGGACCCAGAGTACAGTGATGTCAAGCTCATTCAAACCATGATGCTGACAGCCAAGCTGAGAGCTATTGCCACTGAGGCACAAGAGAGTCTAGGGGCGTGGAGTGACTCCAACACTATACCTCTAGTACTGTGTGGGGACCTCAACTCTCTACCTGAAAGTGGTAGGTCATCCTCTCGTTGTAATAATTATAATTAATTAGAACAAGAGAAATACAATATTACTTTAATACAAAAAATGCAATAAACGTCATTTTATCCATTTTTTGCTCATATTTGTTTACAAACTAGGTCTCAAAAAAGAAATTTAACAGGAGTACAATCAAGGAAAGTTCGTATTATTAGAAAATTTCATTTTAAATTCATTTTTACTAAATACCAAAATTTAGCGCTGCACACTAATACTTTAAATTGAATAAATAGTTTGTATTAGATGTATTAGAAATATAAATATGGCCAGTCCAAGAATGGAGAGAAGAATATGAAAGAGTGGATATTCATATCATGGACGAATGGCAGCGCATATACAACTCTAGCCGTACAGGACACCTGTACAGGCTGATTGAACCCAAAGTAAATATGAAAATAAAATTTATGGACACAAGCCGATGTAAGGAAAGGTTGATTACTCGCCTATGACTTGGAAAGTGCTGCCTTAACAAATACCTCTGTAATATTAGGCGCCACCATAATGGTATGTGTGATACTTGTGATAAACCAGAAACTATTGAACACTTTCTACTGGAGTGTCCTCGCAGCGGAATATCAAAATCCATCAAGAACAAGTGCAGGATTCTACAGATTCCACCTACAATACAGAATATATTGGGAGACAGCAGACTCATCGAAGAAGTCTTCACTCTCACAAGAAACTTGGACAGAAAACTGTAGAGTAACTTTATCTTATCACAGGACGCTAATCATCTAGTTATGTCGCAGCGTCCTTTATAAATTTTAACCTACTACTACTACTACTGTATTAGATGCCATAGCCCCAAAGTGTGTTTACAATTAACCCTAGAATTAGAAGCCATAGCCCCAAAGTGTGTTTACAATTAACCCTAGAAGACCCAAGGGGGGGCTCCAGGAGCCCACTAGTTGGTATTTTACAAATTACACGAAAACTACCAAGAATAGACTTATGAGATTTATTTACATAGTCTATTACCCTCTCTGACACATAGTGACAAGGATTAAAAAACTTTTTTTAAATAGCATTTGAAACATGTACAATTTTTAGAAGTGACCAGGGGGGTCTCATATATTAGTGTGGCCTGGTAATTGCAATGCTCAAACAGAAAATATAATATATGAAAATGATAAAATGTAGTAAACGGGTGTTTTACTCAGGAACTGTATTTTATTTTCACTTGTGAAAGACATTAACATAAATGTAAGAATCTTTAACATTTATTGCAAATGTTTCCTTCTGTAGTTTTAACACATATATATATATTTATAAACCCTGAAATTAAATTGATACTAGTAGGCTCCTGGAGCCCCCCCCCCTCCCCTTGGGTCTGCATGTAACCAAACTGACAGTTGGGTCTTCTAAAGTTAACGGAAAGTGTTTACAATTAGTAGATGTACCTCAGATTTTTATCATAATACACTGAAAGAAGTTAGAAAGTATTTTTGGCTGATTTAAGGTCATGATGTGTCTTACTGTAGGTAATTTCAATGTTAATATAAAACACCACATTGATTCATTGATTGTTGATTGATTGATTAATTTGCTTGCTTGATTCATTGATTGATCGCTAGGTGTGGTAGAGTATTTAAGGATCGAAACAATTGTTTGTTTGCGAATTAAATAAATGTAATAATAACTATAATTTTGACAAAACTTACGCTACAAAGAAATATAAACTACAATGATAATTAAGCTACAATAGTACATCCATCGTACCCCTCAACTGTACTCTTCCAAACATAACTGGGTTTCCAAACCTATCAACTCTACTCTCCTACCTCTCAAAAGCAAACTACTCCGAACTTCTCAACTGAACTCGTCAACACTCTGAAACGAACTGACTCCCAAAACAACTAGCTCTCCTCTTACAAGGCACTCTCCCAGACACATCCAAACTTCACACACACAGGTCTACCTCAGATAGGTCAGACCACCTAGTTCCCGGACACCCAACTCAGACACATACTCCCACACTCATGTCTACTGCCAATAGTTCCGACCACCTCCTAGTTCCCTGACACATAACTCAGACACACACCCTAGTTCCCTGACAGATAGATTGATTGATTGCTAGGTGTGGTAGAGTATTTAACTAGGGCAGTGTATCAGCTAAACATAAAGACTTTAAGGATCTAGGCTATGATTGATTGATTGATTGCTAGGTGTGGTAGAGTATTTAACGAAGAGCAGTATATCAGCTAAACACAGACCTCCCAGCTGTCCTGAAATTCCTGAAATTTTGGCGTTGTCCTGAAATGTCCTGAATTTGAAAAATTGTCCTGAATTTCCTGAAATTCTGGAGGTTCCCAAAATATGAAATTTTTCTTATTACTTGTGCACATTTAGGCCTATAATGTTGCCCGGGAATCTATCGTTTTATGTTTTTTTATTATTTCGATGTACATATGCACAGGTTTCTAGAGGTCATATTCCGATGTACATAATATTATGCACAGATTTTTTGATGTACAGATTTTTCGAGGTAAAAAAATCCAAGAAAATTTGTTCTCAAAAAGTGGTTTTGAGTGAATTGGACCACGAAAAATCATTTTCTGTGATAAATGTTGTAAAAATGTTGGTGCAAATGTTCTGAAATTGTCCTGAAATTTTGAATTTTCTGTGTCCTGAAATTTCATGTCCCACAGCTGGGAGGCCTGTAAACACAAAGATGTTAAGGATCTAGGCTATGATTGATTGATTGATTGATTGATTGCTAGGTGTGGTAGAGTATTTAACTAGGGGCAGTGTATCAGCTAAACATAAAGACTTCAAGGACCTAGGCTATGATGACACACTACACAGGCTGAGTAGTTCTCCTACAAGAGATGTTTACAGTCACTCGTTTAACCTCAGCAGAGCCTATGTAGATGATCTCATGCCCTTCACCAACTACACGTATGTACTGCGTATAATAATGGTTAAGAGTTTAATGTCTGTTTCCTCACACAAAGGGGATGTCAGGGATTCAGTAAGGGTCATTGAGACGATCTGATGCCCTTCACTTACTACACTTGTATATTTTATATTAAGAATTTATTATTTAATGTCTGTTTTCCCAAGCGGAGGGGATGTCATCGGCTCTGTTTAAATCCTCGATCTCACTCCTCGATCTCACTCCTTTCACTAACTACGCATATGTGCTGTAAATGTGAATAATGCATAAGGGCTTATCTTATGTTTCATTGTACAAAGATGATGTCAGAGAGGGATGAGACTGGGAGCGGAATCTGACAGTGTGGACTTGACCTAGGACCTGCTGTGAGCCAGGTTCTAGGTGCTGGTTGGCACGTATAATATTAGTGACATCATAAAAGTTAGAACATGAACATATAGATGAAATAAATAATAGAAACGATCACACCAATAATTGTAATTCAATTTAAAGTTATTTTAATACCATTTCAGCTACATTTTAGTTATTTATTACTTCACTTTTGCAGTCGGTATGCTCAGCTCTTGAATGTTTGTTGCCATTTAATTTAAGTTTTGCAAGAATTGCTGTTTGAACTACAAACCCGTTTTCTATTCTACAGTTTAGATGGTTGATTTTGATTAATAATAATAATAATAAAAATGACAGAGGTTTAACGTCAGTTTCTTCATCCAAGGATTTTATCAGTGACTGCAAATTGCTGCATTGAGCATTATATGCTATACAAACTCAGCGATAATGAGTGATTGATTGATGATTGATTGTTTCAGGTATGATTTTAAAGGCATCATAGACTACATATTCTACACGGACCCAGTGATGAAGCCTCTAGGTCTCCTGGGTCCTCTAGATCCTAACTGGTTCCTAGACAATAAGATCATAGGCTGTCCCAATCCTCAGATACCCTCTGATCACTTACCCCTACTCGTAGAGTTTGAGCTCAGGTTCAGCCCAACATCAGTATCGGCCATAGAAACTGGTGCGCTATCATCAACAACATCACCACCGGTAATAGAGACAGGGGTGTTAGCATCAACACTATTATCTGGAGCATCTGTGACATCAGGAACATCATCATTGGGAGCAACAACAACAACATCGCCATCAAAGGCAACATTAGCGCCTGCGTTATCAGCTACGTTGCCATTAGTTACCGTGCCTGCTGCATCAACTGTGTTGCCATCAGTTACCATTCCTGCAGGATCAGCTACTTTGCCATTAATTACCATGCCAGCTTCATCAGAGACTTTACCAACGACCACTTTATCAGTGGCGCTACGGATTGGGGTTGCATCATCAGCTATATCATTATCAACATCAGATGACGCCCCGTCATTATCAATCACATCTGCAGTGGTACCATCTTCAGGTGTTTTACCTCCGACATCATCATTAGGAACATCATCATTGGGGGTGGTATCAACAGCATCATATTCCGCTGTGTTATCATCATCATTGATAAAATCGTCATCAGATAGATCATCATGAGTGATATCATTTACATCATCATTGTAAGAGACATTTGCTGGAGTGTTTATCATTGGCTACAGAGCTCTACATCTTTGACTAACTGGTGGAATCCTTATCTTGGAGATGGCTAAAGCCGAATTTAACGTCAGTTTCATCTCTTGAAAGGGATATCAGTGACTGACGAGCCTCGGATTCAAACCCAGCACATACTGATCCGCAGTTGGAAACCTAACCGATCGTGCCACTGGCTCTTGCCAAGAAGAATCATCAGGATCGCTGCTGATCGCATCGATAGTCGTATACAGCGACTGTATCTTCATTGTCTGCTAAATTATCATCAATAACATCATCAGATATTTTGCTATCATCATCATTGACATCAGTATCACAGGCACCATTAGCGCCAAGCTAGTCTGAGTGGCAGCACTCCACTTAGAAGATATTGGTGGGTTTACTGGAACAGTGTCGAAGCACTTGTTGCTTGAATTAACAATATCAATCAGTTGAGTAGAACTTGTAGGCCTAGTGGTATATGTGACAGGATGCTACGAAAGCTCCTAATTGTAGATGGACTGCTTAAAATGATTTGCCATTTGAATAAGAGAATTACTCGTTACAGTTGAGTCATTAGAGCAGAAGATTCTAGTTAGGGTAGCATTTGAGATGCTGTCATTGATTAGCTGTACACTAGGCTGGTCAGTCGAAACTTGAAATTGCTGACTTGTATTATGGGCGAGAGTTCATTTGTTTCCAAAGTGTATATACTGTATATACAGTACTGTATCAATTGTATATACTGATAACATAATCTACATACATTCACTTACATGTTCTTGTGTTTGTATGTGTAAATTAGTGTTTATCTGTAGTGTTTGGTATGTACTTGTGTTTGTATGTGTAAATAAGTGTTTATCTGTAGTGTTTGTTGGTATTTACATGTGTTCGTATGTGTAAATAAGTGTTTATATAGTGTTAATAAGTGTAAATATAGTGTTTTATTGTATGTAAATGTATGTATATTTGTGCACCCAGGCAGCCTTCCCATTAGTTATAAAGTGCCATGAGAGTTATTGCTCAGTGAACTGCAATATGTCTAGTAGTTTTTCTCCTATGCTGTGTCTTTCTAAAATTCTCTCTCTTTATCTCGCTCTCTCTTTTTATCTCTCTTGCTTTCTGTCTCTTAGTCTCTCAACTTCACCTGTCTATTTCTCTCTCTCTCTCTCTCTCTCTCTCTCTCTCTTGCTCTCTTTGCTTGTCTTGTTATCACTTAATTAATTCTCTTTCTCCTGTACATTAACGCTGGATGCAGGTGAACTTAACTTAACGGAATTATACTGGTTGAGGAAGTCAAGGATGACTTGTAACACCATTCTTAATCACAGAGTCAGACTCCAATATACATAAAGAAAATTGATTAGATCTGATATAATTAGATATCTTATATATCTTGCACACTATTAGACAATTAGGTTGTGACTAGGTTTTGTGAATCTTATAATATTTCATTCCTCATCTATTTGTCATCTTGTCTTACATGTTCAATTTATTGTGAGAAATTTGTTGTACATATATATTTAGTCTATGAAATATTTAAATAAATATAAAATATAATAACAGGATAATGGGTCAGGAAGCATCAGATGCTTGTTTAAGAACCATTTCGTGCGCTATGCACAATCAACCATCCCACTTGTACTTCCGAGATTTTACTCTCTGATCGGCTCTACCGGGAGTTGAACCCAGGAATTCATGTTCAAGAGTCCACGACGCTACTACTAAGCCAGCAAGACATAGTATTCTTGTGTCTAATTTAATATCTACAGTTGTTAGCTTAGTATATAACATTGTTATCTAATGCAATACTATATATTTAATATATCTGCAAAATTGTTAATAGTAAATTATATAATTGTGTAATTTGATTTTATCTGTAACAAATGAACTTATTGGAAGAGTGGCAATCGAATTCTTACTTTCACTCTCTCTTCACAGAAAGCTAAATACTACTTTAATAAATTAAACGTGGATTTGTTAATATGATTATTCTTTATTTTCCATAAAATACCACTTAGCACAATGGATAAGATATTTTGATTTCTCCACATGTGATTCTATTACTTAGCTTGTCCCATCACTGATGGAACCTTTCAGCAGGCACAACTAATCCTGAAGTTGAATTTTCGAAAGGTCATGAATATCTATCAGAATAACTGTGAACCTGCTTCTAGGCTAAAAACGTACACCTGAAACTATTATATATAATTATGTTTCATTATTATACCCATTTGTCTCCTCCTTAGATCTGTTTAATCAGATTCTATATCCTTGGCTAATGGATTTGCTCTGTTTCGGATTTCGATCTCTCGTTGGTTTATGCATTGATAAGTGTGTTCTGATGGTATAGAACCACCAGAACACACTTGTATCCAATTGCAAGCAATTGCATAGTCTGCTTGAGACGTCCCTGACATTGCCTTCGGGTGAGAAACCAGACGTTAAATCCTCACTATATTGTAATGTATTATTTATAATTAATATTATTACTATGTATTTCTAGTTTTTTATAGTAATTTTCTATGGCATGATACTTCTTTTTTACATTATTTACTTATTACGTTTAATCTATTTTTCACTTTTTGTAATTTTGTTTATATTGTACGGGTATAGATTTATACTTCAATTTATTAAATTTATTAATTAATTAACGTCAGTTTCTCTGACGAGAGATAATAGCAGGGACGTTTCTTGCAACATTTAACTGTTAGACTTACAGCATGAAAACTTAAATAAAAAATGAGAAAAACTAGTAACAAAATATACACATTAAATAGTATGAAATTTAACGTCTGCTTCATCATCTGACGTCGTTATTAAGAAGTATATCTTACAGTATTTGCTGCATCTCTAGACTTTACTCACCAACAGCGCCGGCTTCTGGCATAGGCGGCCGCCTAGGGCGCCAAATTTTAGGGGGCGCCAAATTTGTGAAAATACTTTTTTTACATTTAAAAAATAATAATAGTTCCCTATTTCGACCTAACTCAGTGCTAATTAAATTCGTTTCATATTGTTAGTATTACCATCGGCGAAAGTCTACCTTTGATTCTTTGATCTTAGCCAATGCATTAGGATTGATGTCAACAACGTTTGTACAAAAGTATAGTGTAGGAGCATATAGTGTGCATCTTCATTATGATAGTCCGACTATGATTACTGTCACTTTCACAAAGAAACAAAGACCTATTATTAGAATAGGCCTGTACTATGTCTATGGTCTGTAGTCACTGTACGTAGGCTAATAATTTATCATTGCAATATCACAATTATATGCTCGAATCATCGAATGCCAGCCTGTTCGTGTATGTTACAAAACTTACGTTATTAAAGTTAAAATTGTGGTACTATCTTATCACAGTAAGTTCTGTTATAAATTACGATTTTCATAAATTGACCCCCTTATGCTAGAGCAGCTTTTCTAAGTCAGAATCAACTACTAAAAAATAAATAAGTGATCCAATTATGTGTGTTCACCGCGCATTTCACTGATCATGCAACGGAGGGGGGGCTGATTTTAATGCTTGCCTAGGGCGCCAAATCAACTGGAGCCGGCCCTGCTCACCAAGCATCTCCTGATTGATTAGGACGTCCCTGACTTCATTGTATCTGCATGGAAGCTACTATTGATATTGATTTGTAAATTATTGATTGATTTTTATGATATTAGGGTCAGGTTTGCAATGAACCTTCAAATATGATGGAACCATTAATTGTGTATAGAACTCCTGATGATTTATTGTGTATTATGATTAGAGTTTTATTGATTTTCAATCAGTTGATCAATCAGTTTGTATTAAATTCTACTCGATCGATTTATTGACTCTTTGTTAAATTCCTCATCGATCATTGTCTACTTCTTTAACTATCATTGTAGTGCATTGGTCGATTATTTATTATTGGTTTATTAGTACAGTGGTACATTGTTATTTGTTCAGTGTATTTGTAAGTGACTTGTGATTTGTTCTGTTAGCAGATTCTCTTTAGTTGTTGACTTGTTTATATCTTTAATTATTGTTAGTTTTAAATGAAGTATACTCTTAGGCCTACTGGATGCTGCACAGATATTATCAACCATATCTGACATTAGTTCCTGATCATTTATAACTAATAATTGATAATGTTTTTCTCGTTGTAAGCTTACCCAAAGACACCGGACTGTGTCAACATTTTATAGGGGTTTTCTCATCTCTTTATTCACTGAATCATTCATTTTGTTAGCTTCTATTTGTGGTAATGATAATATTGACTGTTTGATAGTTGTAAATGTGTGCAATATACAAGTTACATCAAACCTGGCAAGTAACACGATATTCTGTAAGATGTATTTTAGTTGCATGTTGTACTTCATGTCATGAGCTATTCGGTTCAGCTACGTGTTTGTTCACTTTCCTCATTGACTGACTGCATCGAGTTTGGTTCTTCTTCTAATTCTGCTTCAGTGTATGTTTAATACACTGACTCCAAGTTCCAACAAAATTGCGATAACTTGTGACCTGACATAACTTACCCAACTGCTCTATTGGCAGAGGCGCAGTTGCTAAAGTGTATCGGGTTTCGTAGATTCATGGTTTTCAGGGCTCACCCGTCACTGATGTAGCGGTTGAGCCGCGAAACGAATGTTAAATTCGGCTTTAGCCTTTGTTCGGTCGGATAATGAAGATCTGTATTCGTACAGCCATTGATTTATTGCATGTAAATTCTTAAATGATTGTATTATTTGGACTTCAGAATTTCTTAAATGTAGCAATGGTTGTAATGATTAACAAATACTTGAAGATTATATTAGAGCTCTAACCTGCATACATTTATCAAACATATCATTTCTAAATCTGCAGGCCTACCTATTTTATGTTTGCTTTTTTTGATCACTTCAATGGCGAAATATATTTGAGTTTATTAATGTAAGAGAAACTTGAACAACTGTAAACGTTTTAAAATTCTTATTGTAGATTATGCTACCAGACCACGATGCTTTATGAATGTTTGGAGTTCTAGACCTATAGAGTTTTTATTATTTTCGCCGAAACTATTTATCGGAACTTAATTGGGACTAATATCATGAACATAAATGTATTCTACATTTGTTTAGCATACAAGTTTTATTAGAATTAATGACACAATTTAAACATCATTTTAGGATATGAGCACAGCCAACTTCAAGATTCATTCAGGGGCTCATTTTAATTGCTTTATTTTGTGTTATTGGTGCGTGATTTCAATTCAATTAATATGTATCTCATCATCTACGGCATCAGGAGCCCGGAGTTCCTGGTTCCAATATCAACTCAGCCCATTGCTGTTGGTGCCTCTGGGCAATGTAACTAATTAACGCTAACCCCTGCTGCAGCTTCTTACTTTTTAGAGTAACTTTTCAGACCATATTCAGACATGGTGAAGGGGCTCATTTTAATATTTAACATGAAGGTCTGGCAGTTGATCGGGTGATGAAAAGCGAGGGTAAAGCTACCGGTGGTTTCGACAAAATTACCCGCGGTATTAAAGGGCAAAAGGTGTAAAATAAGTGAGTGCAGGCCAACTGATATTAGCCTTCTTATCTGACTGTTGCATTGTGGCTTTGTACCATTTGAATCATTAATTTTGAGTCTATCTTCCCATTTGATTCGATTGTTTTATGCGATTCATTTATATTTAAAATTTAAATGATATTAACATAGTGAAGGTGTAAATAGCTAGCCTACAACTATTAATTGATAATTATAATAAATTATACCAATAAATATCTGTAAAATAATATATAGTTTATTGGCCTGGATGTATAATTATGCATTAATCATGAAATAATTGACGTCTATATAGTATTCAGACTTACTAGTTATATTTGAAGGTTTTTGTTAGATTTTAGGCCTAAAATGTATTATAAGCTCTTTATAAGCTAGAGATGTTTAATGTAGAATACTATTCATATAATCATAATGTTACTGCCTATTTACAAAAAAATTTAATACTAAATATAACCACATAGCTGAGTCAGTATTAACTTGTATTTTGTTTTTATATCTAAGCATAATAATGAAGTGTAGGCAGCTAGCGTATATTTTAACCTATATTAACAATTATATAGGCCTATTTTATTTTTCTAATTAATTAATTTATGAGCTGGCTTTGCCTACAGTGAAGCAAGATATATTTTATAACCATTTGTTACAGTACAGTGAACATTTCGTATCTAGCCCCCCCGTTTCTTAGCCCGATGGTGATGTCAGAAACGTTCAATCACCGTCATGTTACACCTTTATCACCGTTATGTTACATACCCTTTTTCAGGCACAGATTCAGAATATGTTTGCCCAAGTTATATATATATAAATTTATGTGACTTATTCACCTCTTTTATTTTTTACAGAACTTTATACGAACTTTTAGCCCACGTTCTAACTATAATCTTACATTTTTAATGCTTGTTTAAAAGCTGTAATTAGATTCATATATTTAATGTGGTCTAAGGTTGTCTATGTTCATCTTGCATGTAATATTTTATTGCACAGTTTCAATTGTTTTTAACTTATTCAGTGTTCTCTTGCCTTTTGTATGATATTCTCAGTAAACTATAATGGTCATAACTGTTAACATAACACATAGAGGTGTATGTACTGTTTTAATTATGTAATAATGGCTGAGCTAGTGACACATCAGTTACGTGTCCCAATCCCATAGGTTCACGGTTGGAATCCTATGACTCGCCCGTCACTGAAGCCGTCAGGCTGCGAAACTTGTGTTCGGCTAACTTAGCTTAACTTAAAATTAACTTAAATATACTAGACATCTGGCTTAACTCATGTTCTTCAATGTTTATCAAAATATCGGTGAATGATGTTATTTTACGTAACTAATATTAAAAATTATTGTTGTTGCACAACTTTAGTGGTGTAGGTAAGAGACTATTATCAATCCACACACATTTAACGCCCTATTCATCTTCTGATGACATCAGGGAATAAGCGTCACTGATTCCCTGAGATCATCAGATGATTTATGGACATTAAATACACATTGATTGATATAAAATGTTCTAATATATTATTTACCGCACCGCAATTATTATAGGCCTATTGCAATATAGCAATGCAATACAACCAGTGCTAGGATGCTGATATCTTTTCATTTGTCTCCGGCAGATCCATAATGATGATTACTTTGTTGAACACATGAGATTGGTTTATTTGTCCTACCCAATTCCATCATTATTGAGACCTATTATCCCTCCCCTCCCCCCCCCCCCCTCAAATGATTTGTATTTTATTCAAGCACTGGTTGTTAAGTGGTTGCACTAACATGCTACGTGGTCTGTAGAGTACTGTTGTTATATGTCGATCATTCCTATTGGCTGGTATTATTTTGCCTTCATGCTGTACATAGCCAGTCTTACATTAGACACTTTGTGCATACCTCGCTGTTAATTATGTCACCGCTTTCTTGTAATTATAACATCTTGAAACATTTCTATTTTACTTGGTTATATTCTCTAAGAGGCTAAAGATGGGTTTAACTGCTGATGTCAAAGGCACCCTCAGTGACGAGTGAACCAGGGATTGTACCACACACCTTGGGTTCATAGCCAGTGGTCTAACCAATGTGCCACACAGTAAAACCAATTCAGTCTCGTTTTAAGACGCTTATTGCTGTACACATGTTCCTCAAAGGCTAAAGCCAAAAACAACGTTAGTTTCGCAGCCCAACAGCTACACCTGGGATTCGAACCGTTGAACGGAACCTGCTGGCTTAGCCTAGTGTAAATCATTTCAGCGACAATTGAATTTACAAAACCTGCGTTAAATTTGATTTAAGTTCTCTGCACTAACTTTGATGTTCTAGTAGCAACTACTGAATGAATTGTGGAAGTCACTCAATGAGGATTTAGCGTCCGGTTCGTCACCCAAAGGCGATGTCAGGGACATCCCAAGCAGGATGTGCAACTACAGACAGAATCCAACCACCAAAACACTCCTGCAAATACACATGCCGAAAGAGAAAGCGAGATCTAAAAAGTGCAAGTCCGTTATCCAAGGCAAGAAGGTCTGTTAGAACAGATCTAAAGTGTGAAGAGACGAGTTTGAGCTTGCCCTGGAAAGTAATGCATTGACGCAGTAGTGCAAAGTCAAATGGAAACAATCTCAGAACCTGTTTTTGTAAAGATCTGACGCTCAGCGTTATTTATCAAATGTACCGACAAATCCCAAATAAGAGTTGTTCAATTTCTATTCTGTGTTTTTAAGAGATGATGTTACACCTAGCTCAGTGTATTTTATATTATAGAGCTCTGCAACATTTTTAACAGCAATGATAATGATCTACATCGCCCTCATGGACACAAATTTAAAGCATTGAAGTGTATTACTGGAGTTGACATCGGTGTCAAAATGTCTGGGTGACTTTACAATGTAAACAACAGACGTGATGTCACATTTAGCATGAAAGTTAAATCCAGGAATACAATTATCGATAACTAGGCCTCACTGCCTCATTTCACCATCACATCTGTACATAGAAATCCTGCTACTTAAACATTAAATTATTAACTCACTACAAGCAGATTCAGCCAACCACTTTATTGAGACATTTAACAATTCTCTCTACCATATTAACTGTTCATTAACATCTTCAGCTATATTATATCAACGGTCTATCTAATGTCTCGACAGTGCAGCCAATAGCAAGCCAATCAGTCGTGTGCAGTGCTGGATGTAATCATGGATTACAATCTACGACCACGTCGTCCTCCCTTCCTACGTGTGCTGTCTGAGGGGATCGGCGTCACGTCCTCTGTAACACATAACACATGTGAATTAATTAACACTAATAAAAAGGTCTTCAATAGAGGCTCACTGGGTCTCCCCACCCGTTCATTTTGAAATCCTCTACAGCACATACATGTTAGTTAACATCCTCTGTAACACATAATGCATGTGAATTGTGAACTAGCTTACTATCCTCTATACATCCAAATATTCATATAATTTAGTGCTGAACAAAGCTGTTTGAAAAGTGTTTTCAGGAACTTCGATTTTTGACAAACATAAACACCACAATAGCAATACACAAATTCTTATAAACAAGGAATTTCACTTCTAGCACTATTCTGCATAGTGGGATTAGTTGTAGTTATCTTATAGAACATTTAATCCAGTGCTGGCCAGGAATCATTGTGCATGGAGAGAGTATTATGCGTGAAGCAGGTCTACATCTCTTCGATATGTCTCTGGGATTAAGATAGGCAGGCAGTAATCGGAGATATCCAGATGATACCAGACTTGTGCCAAGACACTATCGATTTTCTAAATGTGACCAAGACTAAATTGTATTGTCATGTCTTTCACTGAGGTCTTTCACTGTGGATGGAGTCGATAAACAATCAATCAATCAATGAGGATTTAACATCCAGTTCGTCATCCGAAGGCGAAGAGACGTACAAAGTGGAATGTGCAACTACAGAGAGCATCCAACCACAAGAGTACTCCTGCAAATGCACAAACTGAAGGAGAAAGCAGGATCCAAAACAGTGCAAGTCCAATAACCACGGTAAGACAATCTGTTAGAACAGATCCAAGGTGCGACGAAGAGATAAGTTTTGAGCTTTCTCTAATAAGAAGTCGACTAAATTAATTTTTATTTTTGGTGTTCGGTGACAAAAAAAGCTGAAGACTTCAAGCCAAAATATGAATTTATCAACGCACACAATAGGAGGTTAAAGTGCTAGGCGAAACTCTGTGTGTATGTGTGTGCG
>JAQFZF010000479.1:0-17620 GCA_034695365.1 Enchytraeus norvegicus | reverse complement strand
GATCTTGACTCCATCATTCGTAAAGCCTCCTCGAGTACCTGATATACAGTTTTAAGAGATTCCTTTCGTTATTCGTTATTTGGAAAACTGACAGAGGCAGTACGACAGAGGGAAAGGTGGCGTATCTTCTGCAGCAACGTCGTCAGAAGTCTAGAATGACTTGAGGACTACAGGTAACAGATACAGGTATATATAGAAGATATAGTTATTTATAATTCTCTACGACCAAGCCACAATGTAATATATAAAATCTTACCTGCTCGAACTCCCTCAAAGAAATCATGATCGATCATACAGCGTTGGGATAGTCTGTACTCCATACACAGGACCTGTTGCAGGTTCATACTAGCTCCCTCTCTCAATTGCCTCAGCGATATCTTCAGAGATGTGGGAGACTAAATAATATACAAACAGAGATTTAATGCTACGAGTCATACAGGTTCTAATTAATTTCTAGAATGAGCTATTAAATTAATGAAGAAAGGAGATGCTTTCGAAATAATCTTTGCAATGGTGCAACATACAGCATACATGAAATTATTGCATTAAATTCCAACAAATATCCTAGATATTTGTAGGTTACAGAGTATACAAAATTTTTAATGTACACAATACCATGTGACGTCACACTTAACATACATAGACATGATCATTTAACATCATGTTAAATCTAGTAACACAGCGACTGCTATAATCGACCATATAAATATGCTCAAGTAGTAATATATAGAAATATGTCGTTTACAACCCACGGCACTTTAAAAA
Source organism: Enchytraeus norvegicus (assembly GCA_034695365.1). Taxonomy (NCBI): domain Eukaryota; kingdom Metazoa; phylum Annelida; class Clitellata; order Enchytraeida; family Enchytraeidae; genus Enchytraeus; species Enchytraeus norvegicus. The sequence continues at coordinate 16,855 of JAQFZF010000479.1, read as the reverse complement.
ATATATATACAGTAATATCCTATAAAATAATTCCATTAAACCGTTACGCATTACGCAGTGATACAGTATTGCGACTACAATGCTCGGGTTGGTTATCTATTGTCTTCGTCATATGACAGTATCTGAGTGTGAGTCATAGTCATGTGCTTGGATAAGTTTGACCCGCAGGTCTGCTGCATCAGATCGGAGGCCCTATTGAATGGTGGTTTGGTGGGGGGGTATGGGGGGGGGCAGAGCCCCCCCCAAAAAATTGTGAAATGTGATTAGTAAAGCCTTTTATCAAAGGCCTTTTTACTAGTGATGCAATATTTTGTGTTAAAGTAGACATTTACATAATGTGCAATTTATGGAAATTCAACCTCATAAATTACATTTTGTGGTAACGTACGAGAGTAACTCATACCATTTTGGCGATAGTATTGGCCTGAGCCTTGGACCAATCAGAGCCATCCTTCTGCAGATTCGCTAAGATCTCTTCCACAGTAGCAGCGTTGAACATTTTGTTTATCTGATCAAGATGAGGTGATAGAGAGAATGGTTTAGCAATCTCCGATGTACACTGGCAACAAGAAACATACGTGATCAGGAGCGGATTTTGAGGGAGCAGGGAGAGCCCAGGTCCACTCGACACAAGGGAAAAGGCAGCTAGGGGACCATGGCTTCTCTCGATTTTCAAATTATTACAATTTGACCCACTAAAATACAAATTTTAGAATCTTGTTCCCGGGCTCCCCCCATCGATTAACCTTGATTTACCCTCCCCCCTCTAAAACAATGCGTGTAAAAAAATTGGCCCTTTTTAAAATATTCCAAGATCCGCCACTGTACATGATAACTCAATAGAATACATTCAAAGTGATGGCATAAAATAATAACAAAGAGGCTTATTAATCTATTTTCTCACCAACTATAGTATCAGAAAATTACATTACAATACAATACGAGGCTAACGTCCGTTTCATAATCTGACGACGATATCAGGGACAATATAATGTAGGTATAATTTAATTCTTTTCGACTACTTTAATAATATTATTATTTCTAATTTACTAATAATTAATTAGCCATATTAAATCATAATTTAATACATTGATCTCTCTTTCCTTCATAAACAAGTAGGCTCACAGTTTCTACACCAATAATGTCAGTGGCAGAGAGTAAGCACGGATTTCAATTTTTACATGGAATTATGATGGCAGTAACTTCTGTAAACATTTATCATACAAAGAGTACTTAGAAATATTTCAACTCATTCATCATAAGTTGAAACCTAGTTGATTGTTTGCGAAGGCCTATAATCCGACTAAATGTTAAAATTACTCAACTACATTGAAGACGTCCATGACATCATCATCAGATGATGAAACAGACGCTATTGTTAAATGTCGTGAAAGGAATGGCAGAAAGGAATAGCTCTACAGCAACATACCTTGTCCTGAAAGCCGAGCAGAACTTTCTCAATCTTGGAAGGATTTGCAGACGACAAGGAGAGCAGTTCTTTTTCTAAGTCACCAATCTGCAGAAATAACATACTATGTTTAGATACTAAGTTTATTACTAACAGAGGTACAAAGACAAACGCATGTAGTCAATTAACAATTTCCACTGAAGCTTTATACAAAACATTATAGTATAACCCTAATGGGTTAGAAAGCAACCTGCCTGTTTAGACCCATGTATAATTAAAACTAACACTATCTTAATTATTAGAACTATATATACATTACACTATGCCGCCTATCACAAAATTAATATAAGCAAACCCATGTGTGCACTGACCAAATCATCAATCATTATTACAATAAGAATAATTCCTCTATATTATGCTATACATTGTATAACCTACAAGATATGCATATCACAATCAATTTGAAATAAACAATGCATTACAGTACTAATTATAATAATATTTAGTACTTTTATAATAATTCTACTACTCAAAATGAACTTTTCAGTCTCAGGCATGCAGGAAATAATTAATTTCATATAGAAGAACATCAACAAATATGGCATCAAATCAGAAAATTAGAAAGGAATGATATAAATAACTTTTATGCCATTGTATGCCAAAATATAATAGTATGCCAATGTTGCCACAAGTTGATTTCTCGTTATAAATTGAAATTAAGCATCGCTATGTTAGTTAACATTTAAATACCTGAGCAGACTGGACAAAATGTGTAGCGACTCCAGAATGCAGCACATCGACCCCCTTCAGCCGGTATCCGGTTAAAGCCAGATAGATACCAAGCTTACCCTGGAGACGGGGCAAGAAATAACCACCCCCTACATCTGGAAACAAACCTACAAAAAACATTCAAGCAAATCATTGCAGGTCGATCACTCAATCAGTCAATTTATATACACGATATGCAATCGATTTATTAATCAATCAATCAATCAATCAATCAATCAGTAGAAGAGTCTTACATAGTGAGTACCTAAAGGAGTCTCAGAAGTGCTTTGTAACATGAACAGTAGATGGTAGAGTTACTGCAGATGAGCCTGCTAAAGGCCATAATCGATGTGTCATCAATATGCAATGAAGCAATATAATATAGTAAAATCAGTGATATTATATGTAGCGCAACTCTAGTAAATTACAAAATTCACATTTTACTCACACCTATCCTACGGCCTATAGTGTCTATGCACGCTTAACGGATAAATTCAAAATCCGGAGCATTCATTGGTTGCTGAGACAGGCTCAGATAACGTCGCCATCTTTGTAAAGGTCAACCTTCGACTCGCCATCTTCTTTAAGAATCTATGATAAACTAACCAATGGCAGTCTCAGGCATAGCAAACAGACTGCGTTCAGTGGCGACCCTATATCTGCCGTGTACTGATAGACCAACTCCCTAAAATAAAAATAAAAGTGATGGATATCAACCTATTGATCAGTCGATCACATCAACCGACTGATGTGACCATTATAAGGACATGAAACTGACGTTAACTTGGGCTTTAGACTTTAGCCTTTATTATACTCGTATGTGCATGACAATTAAAGTGTAGCATGCATCAATATAATTATATAATATACAAGATGGGTTTAACGTCCATTTCATCATCTGACGACTATATCAGGGATGTCTCAGACAGTATGTGTAACACATCATACTCATACGTGAATACCAATTAAAATGTCACATGCATTAATACAATACACACTACGATACAGGTTTAACGTCCATTTCATCATCTGATGACGATAGCAGAGACGCCAATATTACAGTAAACACTTATGCAGTTTTTCAAATGATAGCATTTATAATGTTCCAATGCTATTAAAGCTACTATTCAAAATAATAGTATTTGATGTAAAGCATCAGTGTCAGGCACATACACACCGTTATATAAAAGACTATAAAACAACATCACTTTCTAAAGCCACCATCAGCAACAAGCCGCAGAAGTACTACACCTGATACAACAAATTTGACATTTAGAGAGTGGCGAATAACGATATGTCGTAATAAAATTCTTACAATAATTGGACATTATAACTAAATTTAAACATGGTTTAGTTCTAGTTCATTTGTACAAATTATATTGTTCCAGACAACAATATTGATGGTGAGTTAAGATAGTATACAATAAATAGCGGAGTCATAGTGTAATTGCTAAGGCATCAGGATCGGGTTCACTAGGTTCTCGGTTCGAATCCAATGACTCACCCATCAGTCATCACTGATGTTGCATCCAGGCCATGAAACTGACATTAAATTAAGCTTTGGCTTTAATAATTACTGTTAATATTAAAAAAAATAAATACATACCCCACCCATGACAATCCCGTCAATGAGAGCTATGTACGGAGCCTTCAGAGTTCCTGTGTAAACCACAATATTGGTTTATGATCGCAGAGTAATGCAAGTTTCAGAAGTCAAAATAGTTAAATGTCAATTAATGCTAAATGTTATAAGTAAATAAACGGATATAGTCCGTAGGTTAAATATCTGATTCGGATCATAGGGCTCACCCGTCACTGATGTAGCCATTAGGCCGCGAAACTGACGTTATTCAGCATTAGCCTTTTAAGACCCACTACACTATATGTGTGGTTTTGGTCTCAGATTAAAAATAAAGTAAGAGTATTGCGAGGTCCCTTGATAACATAATCCAAGCATTGATTTCAAGCAAAGAAATGCAATAGCATCAAATTTATTCATATACGTACGCCCACTGTAGCTATATAAATTTAACGTTAATTATAAAGAACCTGTATGAAGTCAATTACTTAAACTTATGTAAGCTTAAATTTTAACAACCAAACGCTCATAAACAAATAACCATTGAATTGCGCATCATATATCAATTTGTTATAAATCCGACTACCAATGTCCAGCATTGGCAGGCAAATCTATATTAATAAAGAGAAGATTCTGTGTGTGTGTGTGTGTGTCTGTCTGTCCGTTTGACCAGAATGCATAATTGATGCATAATAAATGCATAATAAATGCATAATAAATGCAGGGATGATGTCAGGGACGTCTCTGACATCATCCCTGGATGAGGAAACGGACGTTAAATCTTTATTATTATTATTATTATTATTATTATTTTCTTGGAGACAATTCTATTTTCTGAGGGGTCTCCTTAAGCAGTGACTGCGTTTGTCGCCTTCTACGAAACACATGCAGCTTTCTGTTGGTCTATTTTTATATATATATATATATTTTTACTTTCTTTCTATTTGTTTATCTTAACACAATTACAATCGATAGGTTTAACCACAATGTACATATAAACAAATAAACAAATAGAAGATGGCGACCATAAAAGAGCCTAGGCTCTGTGAGATTAAGCAATAATAGTAGCCATTGTTTTCTAATTAATAAATAAAGTTTTTTGGGACTCCTACACTACTATATTGAAAAACCTAATGTAACCAAATCATATATGAATGTTCAAACTAAAAGAAGATAACTATATAGCATCTTAAACATGACAAATTTATAAAACGTTAAATTAAGAGAAACATATCATCAGTTCTTATGATGATTATGATTAAAGAAAATCACATTATTTATAAGTTGCAAAAATAAAAATAAATAAAGTATTCTTAAAGTCCGACAACGACCTTGCAATATTTGCCAGATCCAACACGGCGTTTTAATTGACGTCTTTTAAATTTCGTTTCCTCATCCAGGGTTGATGTCAGAGAGGTCAGGGATTTTGGTATAATATAAAATGATCTCTATTCCCGTGTTTGATCCGGGAAATATTAGAATAGACAAACTAAAAATTGCACATGTTTCATAAAAGCCGACTAACATAGATATTTCATACTAAGGAAGGCAACGGGCAACCACCTCAAAAGTCAGAATATATATTCCCAAGAAAAGGTTACCTTTTAGGTGTGGTAAAGGCATAGCCTTTTTGATGGGATCAATTTCATGATCGACGGAGTGCTCATTAGTGAGAGGGATAGCAGACTGTGTTTCAGCATAATAGGTACCTTGGATCTGCCATTTGGCAGTGCACTAAAGAGAGAGATTAAATAATCGAGAGCCAGATGAAGCATTCATACAATTTCAATCGAGATAGAATGAACTGAACAATTAACAAACTTGGAGATAGTGGTGGGGGTCAAACGATACCCTGTCCCTTAATCTTAAACTTTGAAGGACCGTTTCGCTATCCCCGAAGTACCCCCACCATTGGAATCGTGAATCGTGGTGAGAGTGATGGAATGATTGTTATAAACCATAGAATATATAAATCTTAGAATAGACCATATTGCATGAATTACTGACTTGTACTGTGAATACTGTATTGAAGGAATGACGGAGAGTCGAATATAGAATTATATTCATATCGGTGGTTATTATTTTCTGGTGTTGGGTCCGTTAAACTTGACAATACACAAAAAATACTGCATGTGTTTGGTAATTGAAATATTAAAGGAATTACTGATAAAGGCAATGGGAAACCATCTCTTAAATCAAATCAAATCAAATAGCTGTTTAAGGTCCGGTTCATCATCTGACGACGATATCTGGGACGCCCCCATATCAGTTTAACTGGCATTATAGCAAACATTTAATACATTCTAGGTGTGATAATGGTAAGCCCCTATAGCCTGTGTGATGGGATCACTTGTTGAAAAATGAAGTACTCATTAAGGAACGTAATAACAGACCGCGAGTAGGAAGATATACCTTGGCCCATCTGTGTAGCTGAACAACAAAAGAGAATTATAATTAAGTTTATAATTGTTTATACTGATATTATAATACAGAGTCCTGCAGTGGCAGATCTAAGAATTGTTGAGGCCAAATTGTCTTTTGACATTCATTTTTCACCGGTTGGTTAAATCGAGGTCGCTCGAGGGGGGTCAGGGGTCCAAAATTTGTATTTCAATCGGTAAAACGCAATAATTGTCAAATCGAGGGGGTATGGCCCCCATGACCCCTCCCCCCACCTCGCTTTCCCTCCCTCCCTCGCTCTATTTAACCGGAGTCGTGCTAAAGAAATTTATAATTTTTGACAAACTGCGTCTTTTTAAAGAACTCAACGTAAATTTGGAGAATATTAAATTTTTAAGCAAGATACACGACAGCGGAAAATATTAGAGGCCAATTCTTACCAAAGTTAGTATAGTATTGAATATCAGCTTAATTTGCGTAGATTTTATTAATTGACGTATATGAACTCCTAGTCGATTTTGTATGAAAATGTAGGCTTATTCATAACTTGAGGAGTAGTATTTTGAGTTCCAGACATCGCCTTCGGATGTGGAACCGGACGTAAAATTCACATTGATGAAATTGCTTTAGATCGGATAATATTGTGCACAGCCGGCATGGACCCTGGCATCATCCTCAGAAGATGAATCGGTATTCGACACTTATGTCGTATTTTGCTATTACAGTATACACACATTATTACATTATTTAAAACTATGACTCTTTAAATTTTTTAATCTATCGTTTAAGCTATTTTGTATTGTATTTGGTTTGTGATGTGTGTGCAAATATCTCTGACGGATTTACGTCTGATATAGACGGATATAATATTATCAGTAAATGCTGAATGATATTCTTTACGCTTAATTAATTACATTATTGCAGAAAATTGTAGTCACTCAAGTTGTAAAATAAATTTACGACAACCGATGGGGGAATGGAGTTTTGATAAGAAAAAAGTGCATTGGTCACGATTGGTGTTAGCATTAAGTACACAACCTCGTCCATATATAACTCTAAATCTATAAACGTTTTGCTATTTTGAGCAAATTATCTCCGCCTTTCTCAGCGAGAAATAAATATTCTCCAAACTGATTTAAAATATACAAATTCGAGACACAAATAGCTCGCCCGTAATGATATATTTAGGGACTATTAAGATTTTTCGTTTCTAAAATGTTTCTCAGCCGAGTATTGACCGAATAGAAATAAAATATCTCTCGAAGAGGATTAAAGAGAGTTAGTTTTATCTCTTGTGTATTTCAATTCTCCGGAATGGTTGGTGTGTCTGTCTGTCTGTCTCTCTCTCTTTCTCTCTCTCTCTCTCTCTCTGTCTCTCTCTCTGTCTCTCTCACCCCCTCTCTCTCTCTCTCCTCTTGAGACGTAATTTAACCAAAGGCAAGAGTCTCAGTGGTTAGATGAACGTTGAAGAAGCGAAAATTATCAGAACTGCAAGAGAAAGTAAATTGTGGAAAAACCATGACCGTGGACGCCGGAAATGGACAGGATATGGGAAAGAAAAATAATTTTAATGATGCAAAATGGCGTCTAAACGGCAGCTTATTAAATTGTTTATGAAGAAAGGCATTTATAGTTATTAAGAAATGGCACCCATTTATTAAAAACTAACTAATTGGGTAACTTCGGTAACTTGGTAAACATACACACAATAACCTGTAATTATGTAATAAAACAGCGTTGCAGACTTATACGTTATTAACAATAGGCCTACGTGTTTCTTATTTGAGCTTGGACGGTAACTGATACAGCCTTCAAGCTGTCAACATTTTATTTAAATAGCAACAATCGATCACGCTTTTGTTGTTCCCTCTTCAAGATTATGCGATTGATTTTTTCTTTACCTATTTCGCGAGTGTCTCTTAGTGTGAGTTCGAGCTCATTAAATGAAACACAAAATTAAATAAACATGATTGTTAGATTCATTGTCATTGATTGAGTTGGTGGTTGTTACGATAAATTATTCAGACTTTTGAGAAGACATGTGCAAGCACGTTCGTAAATCTTGTCACACTTAAGCAAGCTCCATCATTGTCAATGTGTATGTGTACTGATTCCGATACACGATACGCTCCGATGTAGAATTCTTTATATGACTAGAAAGGCAGTTTTCCGCTACCTCTGATGCATACAATGTAGGTTACATTATATACAATATATTCACATTTTGTGTTACATGCTTAATAAGTCATCATAAGCGGAAAATCAAAGGAAAGCGTTGCAAAGGAAGACAAAGAATTACCTATAGAAAGAGTCTCAGTGAATTCTCAGTGAGTCTCAGGGACGTTGAAGAAGTAGAAATGATTAGATTTGCTGGAGACAGAGATATTTGGAAACCATGACCGTCAAAGCTGGGAAACGGTAGGACACCTGAAAGAAGAAGAAGAAGCTTAATAAGTACAGCCACGTAGTACTCCAAATATATTTTGAGTGTTAATTGACTAGTATTGTTACTATATTATGGTACAGGGTTGGTCAGAACAAATACAACTGCTTTGAAGGCTTACAACTTTAAAAAAAATTATTCGAGCTTCGTATTTGATACAAAACTAAAGATAATTATAGAAAATGTGACCGATGTGACATTTTCAATGAAATTGCTTGCAAACTGAAATTCGGATGATTTAGAATAATACTTATATTATTTACTATTTATGATTTATATTATTTTTATTGTTCGTATATTTGAAGTGTAAAAATGATGAGATTAGCCTAAATTAATAGAATTCAACTTAACGCAGCTTCAACTGTAATTACACTGGTATAGTTAGGTGACCCAACCAGTTCTTATAACATCCGTGATTCGTTCACTATTCCATGAACGCAGCTTTACTTATCGATTTCAGTGTCACTGGAGGATGACCTTGGAAATAATTCAGCACACTACGTTTCTTTCTATGAGGGGCGCAACACGGTCCTCATTGTCACTGCTGGAGGAGGGGGGGGGGTCGTTTTTCATCATCATCATCAGCAACGCCTAACCTCTCCGATCGTATGGGGAAGTATGCGGCTCGAAGTAGTAGCAATTTTAGTCTTTCTTCGCGATCCTGGGTTTGACGGAGTAAGTTCAGAAATATGGGGGCAAATGCCCTTCCTCCCACAACCCCACCCCCTCTCCCGACCCCCCCCCCCCCCAACTTCTCAGGCATCTGAATTCGCCAATCATTTCATTCCTAATTATTCACAGGTGATGTGGTGCAAATGCCCTCCCCTCTCTCCCCAGAACTCGCCAATGTACCCTCATAATTCACATGTCATGGGTGGGGGAATATTTACCCACTACCTGAATACGCCTATGCACCCCTCATCCTCACAAGTTACTATTATTACTCATGTGTGTAAATGCCATCGCAGTCCCCTGAATTCTCACAGGCTATGGGGTGCACATCCCCTCTCCTCTCTCCCCTGAATTCGCCAATGCACTCGTCATAACTCATAGGTGAAGGAGGAAAATGCTCCCTAACCCCCCTCCTCTAAATTCGCCCATGTACCCTTCATTAATCAGCCTTCCACCACCTGTCTCTCCACATTCATTAGCCACCACCTAGATGTAACTGATCGTCCTGACTCCAATGCTAACAGGAAATATATATATCTCCACCTGTCGGCTGTTCTGTTAATATAGCGTTGCAGCAGGTGAAGTACGATACAAGTCTTCCACTCCTCTCAATGTTGGCCTGAAATCTGATGAAGTCTGAAACACTCACTTTAGGTCCCGATTTAGGGGCCCACTGCCACCACCCCCTTGATTTAAAATGTATGATATATTGTGAATCTCTTTCCCCCTGGCCCCCTTCGATTTCATTTGACCCCTTTGGATTTTGCCAGGCCAACGCTTGATATAGAGTTCATATACTTCCCCCCGAGAGAATGCTAGATTCGCCCATGACTAAAATAAGAATGCGGCTTTAATTACAATTCAATGTGATATGGTTTGACGTCCGATTCATTATGTAACGACGACATTAGGGACGTCAATAATATCGACATACTGTCGATCATTGTAATATTTATATACATAAATATTAAAACAATATATATATTTATGTACATTGTATATCTCTCCACGTTGACTGCAGTATCAGAAAGCAGGTTCTATGTACACATTCTGCACACAGTATATTTTTTCGTTAGCATGTAGAGTGCACTCGTATATCATGCCCACATTATCAATGGTATCATAACAACAGATGCAATTACTAAAACTCGTGCTATTTAGTTTATCCTATACAGCTATGTACAATGTACATAGCTGTTTTGGACCCGGCAATCATAAGAATAGTCCTACCGAAAGCCGAATTTGTTTCTATAGAAGCCGATCAAGGAGATCCTCAAAAAACAATTTGACTCCGATAACATAAATTATGTACAATAAATTAATGTTGAGACATTTTGTGTTTTATTTGATACTCTCTGTAGCCTAACGTTTTATGGGATAGATTTTAGACCTGAATAACAAAACAAAACAATATTTTGGGTTTAACTTCCGTTTTAGCATCTGCCGACGATATCAGGGCGTCTCAGACAGCAGCAACATATCACACCAATTAGTCCACCCAAACGCAGCCGGAAAGCATATATGCTGAAAGAGAAAATGGGTCAAACACGGTGCATTTTGCCTAATTACTTTTGGATCAGTCACTGGTAATGCGGAATAGCAATTAATTAACTTTTCTATTTCGACTCAAAATCGATAGCCTATTTAATTAGCCAACTACATCTAACGATGAATCACGTTATTGCTATTTAGCATGTTTTGTGTTCATAAAAGTGTAGAATTGACACGAATGGACCGAAAGGTCAAAGATAATTCTCAAAGTTAGGATAATGTTTATTGTAGCATCGAATGCTTTAAAATAATAAAAACCAGAACAAAATGTCAGAGTTCCATATTGATAATGAATTGAACTTTAATAGGCAATAATTCCTATCTGCAATAAACATCTATCGATTGATGGTTAAGTTAAATTAAATATGAACGAAGTGGTGTCATAATTAGTTCTATCCTTCAGATCGGGAAAGTGGAGATACAATAATTATAATCATAGTAGGTCTACAGGTGATATTAGTACTATTCAGTATGTAACCTATTCAGACTCTGTGTAAGAAATTCTGATAATTATTCTAGGAAACAACATTTTCACTGACTTGGACGTTGATTCACCTGCGCTGATATTGTCCGACTTACGCTCCCATATGTCAGAATGGATGCCGCATGGCGGCGTTATTGTGGCGTTTTCGTCCATTGGTTAGTACTGTTCCACATACGCCACGTGTGCGGTTGTCATAGAATGAAAGGCATATCTACAATACAATACAAACGGATATTTTAAGTGCCTCTACTTACAAAAAAGTATCGCAAAAACGCTGGGCGGTCAATCATGCACCGTAAGCCAATTTAAATAGATAAGTCTTTAAACCAGAATTATAGATAGGAGACGTTCAGCTATGCTGCTCCAACACTATGGAAGTCTTTACTCAAGATTTGCGATCTTGTACATGCATACCTACTTTCCAGGGCAAGCTCAAAACTCATCCCTACCTCCTTAGATCTCTTCCAACAGACTTTGCTACTTAATGGTGGATAATGGACTTGCACTGTTTTAGATCTCTCTTTCTCTTCTCGGCTTGTGTATTTGCAGGAGTGTTCTGGTGGTTCGATGCTTATTGTAGCTGCACATTCCGCTTGGGACGTCCCTGCCATCGCCTTCGGGTGAGGAACCGAACGTTAAATTCTCATTGATTGATTGATTGATTGATTTATTGAGACAGACAGTGGAGAAATATATACAGAGAATATGTCCTTCGTTTGCTCAGAAATCAAAGAGCATATTTAGAAAAAGAATCCTAGCCGTACTTTTATTGATCTCCGTTTATTCAGAATTCCCTTGACTACCATTGTCATTGTTTATTGCCTTCTATCTTCATTGAAATCTAAAATAAGAACGATGCACTTGTTTAAAGTATTCCAAGAATATTTGTTATTGCTGAAAACTTCCTTATTAACTCTTTCATTCCTTCTCCGGAGATTCTCAATCTATCTTCAGAACATCTTCATCAATAGTGATTCCAATCATATTAAAGACTATTAGGACTTATAGGAATATAGGGGCTTAGCTCTCCCACCACCAGATTTTTGAAATTACCTCTTCCCGTTGGTATTGTCAACCCAAATTTGCCCTTAACCCCCTCGCTTACGATTTGTATGGTAAAAGTTCGATTAATAAACAAATAACAAAGCACCACGTCCTGGTAAAGTAGTCTCGAAGACCGGAAGTCATGACATTACCATAACAATTGTCTTTGAAATAAATCTATGTCACCCCCTCAGATAAAAAGTCAAAAACTGGACCAGCTACTGATACTCCTAATTCACTTCACAGTGCAAACAGTCTCATGGTCGGCCAACATTGCCTTGTCTTATTTCCATTGATTTGCATATTTATTGTGCTGCCCTTGTGTTCCGAATGGGTTTCGCTTTCATTAATGATAGAACAATGTTTATCTTCAGCCTGGTCCATCCCACGATTCGTTGCATGATGGGCAAACGACTCCATTTTGCAGAGCTTCATCTTAGATTTCCCATACTTAGCATTAAAATGTGCAGTTTATTATAATTTCTTAAAATGGCAATTACGCTCCATGGGATAAATAGAATATGCAGGATTGCTGTACGATATGTAAAAATTATAAATATGTGCTGTACATAAGCAAGTGAACATCGGTTTGATTTTAAGCACTCGATAAAAGTTAGAATTGTGAATATATGTAGACCTACTACCATTTATAAATAAGCTGAAACATTTGTAGTGAAACGTCATACGAAAACTCAAAAATGGGATTCTCTCCATGCTATATTATAGTTGCTGAAGCCGATCAGAAAGTGAATTGAGAATTGAGTTGCCATTCAAAGGACTGGTCTAACGGTAAAGATAAGAAGCTTGCAAGAAATTGAAAGCATAATCATAAGCGGAAAAATTGAAGGAAAGCGTTGCAAAATAAGACAAAGAATTACCTATACAAGGAGTCTCAGTGAATGGATGAATGCTGAAGAGGTAGAAATTATTAGATTTGCTGAAGAGAGAGATATTTGGAAACCATGACCGTCAAAGCTGAGAACCGGCAGGACACCTGAAAGAAGAAGAAGAAGAATAAAGAAGCTGGCTAAAATTCTAGGCTGGGTGGGCAACCATTAAAATAATGTATTCAACGTATGACTCCTGTTATATTTTAGACATATTAAGCTGCAAACCGCATTTAACTTACTTGCATAATAATGCATTATGTATGTTTATAGTAAATATATTAATTAAAATATAATACAAAGGCCATATTGGTCAGGCTACATTTCCCTATTGTAAAATGTAGAGTATGTTAGGCCTAAATCAACTTCACGTGCCGTGACGTCCCTGATATCGTCGCCATATGATAAAACGGACATTAAACCCATATTGATTGATTAATTGGTTAACGTTTGTTTGCATCGTTTGATACGTTAGAAATTCTCTAAGATAAATTATTATTGAATTTAATTTCAATGGATATGATTATGTTTCTTTAATATTTAAATAATGCAATGCATTATTTTTGCTGACTATACTAATTGTTGTGTTATACGTCACTACAGATTGCATGGAATTAGATTAATTACGCTAGTTTTTTCTAGTCCGCTGGTGATTCATCCGTGTAACCATGCAGAGTTTTTATAACTCCACGCTAGTGACGATGTTACATGGCATTATGGAGTTGAACTGTTATTATATTATAGTTTCTTATGCTTCTTCTGTTGAAATAGAGAATAGATATTAAAAAACATAACATTTTTTTGTTTGTCATGCTATCAAGTGAACCCCAATAAACGCTGTTAAAATGATTCACCGATTGCACATGTAATTAAAGCGCCAGAATTATTTTAGGTCTCTGCAGCAAAATCCCAAATAAATCCAAGTAAATAGCAGGAGTGTGAATGGAACGATTTAAATTGAGATCTAAATAAGTGTTCCAATGAAATGCTCGTTTAAATGCTGATGGCTGGGTGTAAGGTTAAGCAGGAATCTAAAAATAAATCGCTGATCTGCCAGGCTATAAGTGGCCGAATGAATAATCGATCAAATTTATCTGGGAGGCGGAAGGGCAGTGGCGTAGCCAGAATCTACCATTATGGGGGGGGGAGATTTTGGGATTTAATATTTGAGCGCATGCTTATAAATTTTGCTCTGGTTTTGCAAAAATAAATTAATTTCAAACGATTCATTAAGAATGGAATGAATCGTTGTCCGGCTACTCGAGATCGACTAGATTGAAATAACCGCAAAAGCTGATCGCATTACATGTTGCAGAGCTATAGACAAAGAAAAGAGGGTTCTCCATAAAATTTTATAGAAATTAGAAGACCGCTAAATAAAACAATTTTCTTTATCAAATAGTTCATTAATCACTCCTTGATTGTGAATCGAATTTAACGTCCATTTCGATACTTGAAGACGACATCAGGGACATCATCGACACAATCCATTGGTATTTCACAAGCAATGGCTTCCACGTCTTCACTTGGGAAGTCTCTGAAAGTATAATTATATGTTTCTGAACTTTCGGTAATTTTAAAATATTAATTTTAATAAATCATCACTTAAAATCTAATAAAATAAAATAACATAACATAACGCCTCTGGGTCAGAAAGCATTAGATGCTTGTTTTAGAGCCATTCAACTATTAACTAAACACATACATTGTTACACGAGCAATTTAGCACTTAATTAAATTCAAATACATGTTCAAATTCAATTCAATTCAATTAATAAAGGGGGAGGGGTACTTGGGCCCCTGCCCTGCCCCTTGCTGACTTAGAATTGGGCGGACAGGCCTGGACACTGAAGGAGAGGGATGGAAACCGGAACTAAAGAGGATTCGAATGAAACTCGTCCAAGCTGAAACTGATTGATCGATATGAGAAAAGATTGCTCACATACATACACATACGTTCACACTTACATACACATACGTTCACACAATTCACACATACATACACATCCGTTCAAACATTCAATCAAATAAGTTTGCACATACTTACACATACGTATACATACATAACAGATTCGTTCACACATAGGCCACTGTACATGTATGTATACACAGACGTTCACACATACATACAAGTTATCAATACATACATACACATACGTTCAAAAATACATATGCATACAGGTCACACATACATGCTGAATTAAACTTCTAGGACCTGCCGTTTGAACTTGGTAGAGAACCAGAGAACTAGGTAATGATAATAAAGGTTTAACGTCCGTTTCCTCATCCAAGGATGATGACAGGGACGTGTTATAAAAGTCATAGGGAGGTATATAAAAATAGAGGTCAGAAAAGCTGAGTATCACTGCCTAATGTACATTAATGTGATTTTAACTTCAGTTTCGTCGTCTGTCGACGGCATCAGGTGCCAATTATGGTCCATAATTGTTGCTATTGAATGGGCTGAGGTTCTACTGACTCCATGATCTATAATTATTATAATAATGAAATCAATATAATTCTGATATTATTTATTTATAACTTCTGACCGATAAGTACATTGCACCATAGCTTGATATATTTTTTACAATAATTAATTTCATTTTGATTGATGATTTAATGAATGTATTTAGCGTTAAAATATTTATGATAGAAATTATTACGTCCCAAATGTTTCTCTTTTTTCCCATAACCGGTTCCTGCAATATTTGTGTTTAATTTATCACCGGATAGTTAATCAGCCTGGACTCAATGGGTCCCTGTTCGGCAGTGGCGGTTAAAGCTTACTTAATTTAGGGGGCTGGATTGAGACCAAATGTAATATTTTACATTGATTAGCTGACCCTGTTGTCGTCGATTTGTTCTTAATGTCATCAGATGTTGAAATTGACGCTATAGTTGCATTGATTGATTGATGCTACTATTAAATAATGTTAATAGTGGAAATATTTGGGGGGGGGGGGGGCAAGATGAAAATTTAGGGGCCAAATTGGGGCCAAATCTAATATTTTACACTGAAGCTCCTATTATGCAATGTTAATCATGAAAACTTTTTGTTGCGAGGGAGCAGATGAAAATATTTTTTTTTGTTAATTTTTATTCGTCATCACATCAATTACAAATGTACAGTACATATAAAAAGTTTGTTGAATGATGGACAAAGTAACGACAGGCCTTGCAGCACTAATGCGGTACTTTTAAAAACATCGAATAGTTAAACTTTAGGCTTTAGCCGTGGTATAAAATAGTGTACAATTTGCGGATTACATAAAATCATCATTTACATTTAAAACAACTAAAATGAAATAAACTGAAATTGTTCAAATATGTTCAAATATTTTTATGCAATGTTAGCCAAGGAAATTATTTTTCTTGGGATGGAGCAGATAAAAATATGGAGGCCGTGGCCCCCCCTGTCCTATAGCCGCTACTGATATTCGGCCGAGATGAAATTTATTGATGGACTGAATTTCTGCTCACGTTTGAGAATTGATGCGTAAAGAACGCTGCTTGGTTTACAATATGTAAATAATGTCAGGACGTAATCAAAAATTATGGTCTAAAATATTGATACGTCACGTTTTAAATTCAGGGCAGTAGAGAGAGAGAGAGAGAGAGT
>JAQFZF010000478.1:0-17621 GCA_034695365.1 Enchytraeus norvegicus | reverse complement strand
TTTTGGACCAAGGAGGGGGGAATTTTTTAGGCTTTCAGGGGGAAAAATACCTAAATGCTCCAAGGGGGATAGACGGCGCTGTTAGGCCTAAATGCAGTTCTGTGTTTACAACTGTTTCATATTTACCATTGTAGGCTTCTGATACTCTTCTAGGCTTCTATTACATTAGAATGTTAAACATGTTATAGTAGGTATACCAAATGTATTTAGTATCCGAATTCGTATTCGGCGGAGTAATTGATTCAACTATCCGTTTTCGGGCGAATAATGAAAATCAGCTATTCCATATTTGCCTATTTTATATTACTGATACTACTTGCACGATGCTGGATATGGCAAACTTGAGAAAAAACCAACTGAAAGATACATGTGTTGGAATGTGTTTCGTAGAAGCCGACTAACGCAGTCACTGGGAAGGTCAAGGAGATTCACGTCAAAAAACAAAATTATCTCAAAGAAAATATGGTATCCAAACTATAGTTATATGCCATGGACCTGCCATTAGGCAGTGACTACTTACCCTCTCGTAGATTGCTTTCTGTTCTATAAACTTCTGCTCGCACTGATCAGCTCTATCGTCAGCAGACTCTTTCTCTAATCTCATGCACAACATCATCTTCTTTATCTCATCCATTCTGTCTCTGGAGTAGATATTCCGGATTGTTAATTAATTATTTATTAATATTCTGTTTGCTGATTTACAGTCACTACAATGAAGAGTTGATGCAGAATTTGAACCTATTAAGTTGAATCAAGTAGAACTGATAAGATGCTACAATCATGGAGCTAGCATTTTATGCAGGCCGACTTCTGCTTGTTGATAATTACATCCGAATTATTTAAGTCTTAATTATACGCCTAATTATCAATAAGTTTTAATGTCTTCCTTCAATAAATCTATATTCTATCCTTTTGCTCGAAAATGTTAACTGACAGTTTATGTATTCAAATCTCGACGAATTGTTAAAACATGAATCTCACTGACTCAGCTATATAAATAGGCTACATATAAATAATTTATACGAACTCACAATTGATTTTTGTTAATATTTAACAGTTTATAAATATTGGACTTTATTATTATTTGCACCTATTCAAACTATTGAGAATTCATTAAACGTGCAGTATATCCGCCCACGATTGTCCCGATCTCATCAATTGTAAGGACTCATGAATGATGTCTTTATACTAAGCGAAGTACCGAGGAATTGGCTGCCGATAACATTATACAGTAGCACCCACCTACGCTAATATACCGGTTTCCTTTCTAATAAAGGAAGCCGGAAGCTATGTCGGATAAATTGTTAAAAATCGAATTTAACGTGCCTCAGTGACGGGTTCTTTGACTCTAGCCGTACAGTCTCCAGTCCGCTCATTAATGAGCACTCTATCGACCTACTTTGGAAGGCTGCGAAGTTAAACACAGGTTTGATGTACAATAGTACTTTCCTATCTGTGAAGAGTGGCGATCTCACCGTTAGTTTCTGACAATTGTCACCTGTGTGCTGTACCTCATTGATGGGTACCAACTCTCGTATCTAAAGCTCTGTTCTGAGTAGACTATGGCAAACAACTTTTGAAAGATCCTTGGGATGCGTTATTTTGTTCAGAAAGTTGAATCTTTAACAGTTTTTTCTCACGCAGAGCTAATCTGCTATTTGTTCTTGATTAGAGAATGAGTTGATCAATGCTATCTTTTTAACACTTTCAATTCGTTAGGTTTGTATAAACGATCTCTTTCCTCGCCTTAGTAGAACCGGTTTACCCATATTCCTTATCTATAAAATCATGTAATTGTTCGGGTCTCCTGAATCCGTTTTTATTCATTACATAATAATACTTATATGTAATATGTATACTTATCCTCAGATATTTTCATACTGAGGAAGGCAACGGGAAACCACCTCGGACGTCAGAATATAGATTCCTAAGAAAAAAAGATTACATTTTGGGTGTGGTAAAGGCATGGCCTTTTTGACAGGATCAACTTGATGATCGATGGGGTGCTCATTAGTGTGCGTTATAGCAGACTGGATGTGTTTCAGAATATGTCCCTTGGACCTGCCATTTGGCAATGCACTAGAGATAGATATGTAAATGATACATTTCAATATCGACTAAGTTCGTTATTAACGAAACAAAGAAAATGAACTCAAAGACATATTCTTAAAGACTACTTTACTGGTATCATAATTACGGTCAAATAGCCTTATTCAGGCGGTATGCAAAGTGTCAGTAGGTAACAATCCATAAATTGTGGAATAGAAGTATAATCAATTATATTCAAGGTTAATTTTGATCAGTTCTTATATGAACACTACAAACAAATTAATAATCATATATTAGGTTTAAAAGCTGCAAAAAATCTCCGTTTAAAAATCACAGTATAAAATCTAAAAGTTACATTATTGCATTCAACTCCAATAAAAGAAATAAAATCTAAAAGTTACATTATTGCATTCAACTCCAATAAAAGAAATATAAGCGTACAAAATATATTGCAATTTCCGTATGGTTTCAAAAACATTTAACAATCAATTTGAATTTAGAATCAGTTTCGTTATCAGACTGAGCTATTGGACTCGTGTCAGAGTCAAATACTGTTTTTCAGTAATACTAAAGTAGCCTGATACATCTAATTACATTAAATGACAATACGATAATTACATGAACGTTGAAAAAATTAAAATGAGCACCAGCAATTGTCTATTAATAGAAAACAGTTATTATTTATATTAAATTTAAATATTTTTATTTGCACATCAGATATCATGAAACTAAATGATCCTAAAATGATATTTATTAATTATTTATATGATTGTATTATAAACAATATTGCTAGAGCAAACTACATGTAGGCTACATTGTACATCTACATGTATCAAATCAACTAATAAAAGCATGGTTACATTCCTGATACTAATATATGTATACAAGCTAACTGCTAGAACATTCATGTACAAGAGATATAAGACAATTTATTAGAATAAATTTATTAGAATGAAACATTTCAGCGACACTGGAGTCTTTGAAATATTACCGTCGACTTCAATTCAACGAAATGTTTTGTACAAGTTTCAAAATCGTTAACAAGAAAGCAATTATGCAAATAAAAACGTTAATTCCGGAGTGAACTCCGTCATAGCAGGGGCGGATCTAGGAATTTTTGACGGGGGGGGGGCAAATACATGCATTTTTTCGAGGGTGGCGAGTCAACTCGAGGCTAATTCAGGGGAGGTGGGACAAGGGTCCAAAATAAGTGTTTCGATGCGTCAAATTACAATGCTTCAAATCGAGGGGGTGGGGCCTAGACCGCCCCCCACCCACCCCAGCCCCCCTAAATCCGCGCCTGCGTCACAGTAAGATCATTAATTAAACAATACATAATTACAATTTGAATACTATCAGTTAATTTTATTCTGTAATCATTTATTATATTATTGTAAGGCACTATCAGGAGACGGTAGGGAAGAGGCTCATTATTAAGTCCTTCATAATAGCTGAACAATACCTGCAGACAAACTAGCTTAGGCTTCCATAGAGAATAAAAACAAATGTACACTTATTTAATAAAAACATGAGTAGAAAAAAACAAAACAAGGAACAGATTGATGTAGGTTGCGATATTATAACCTATTACGGAAAAAATACAATTGCGAAACAGGCAATAATAATGCACTCATAATTTTTTTAACGTTCGTTTCATCATCTAACGAACGATATCAGGGACGTCTCTTGCTACATTTGAACAGGCTGTTCAAACAAACAGAACTGGCAAACACAAATCCAGCAAGGGAAAAGTACGAGGCTAATCCGAATAATAAGGTGCAGTATATCAGATAATCAGTGAACCAATGAAATTCTAATTGAAAGTATACGGAGGAAAACAAATAAATTTAAGCCAATCGATGAATCAAAATAGTGTGGGACGAGATCTAATATGAATTGGCAAAGTGTTCCACATTGTAGGTACAATGTGTGCAGCATGGAATAAAGGAGCATCAATAAAGTTTGATTCGACTAGCTATATCAGGACATAAAGAAAGTGAGAATCAACCGAACGAAGACTACGAGATAGTTGATAGTAATACACAAGGTTAGATAAATAATAAGGCTTCCTAAAATGCAAAAATTTGTATCCAACTCAAATTGAAAGTGGATCTTAGAACATTTTTTTGGAAGTTCTAAGATCTACTTTCATAGAGTTCTTTTTAGAGTAATGTGAGCTCGATCTCTAAGCTTGAGCATGTTTTGTTCTTTTGTTGGTGGAAGTAGAGGGTACATGACATGATGTGGAGTAATATTATTGCATTAAACAGTTTTAATAGTGAATGTAAAGTCATTTACTATTACATGGGAGCATAAATATTCTTGTAAATTCAAGCCCATCTCAGTTACACATCAATTAACGATTTTTACGAACTGTAGTAAATTAAACAAATTCAAGAAAAAACTTCAAGTCAAGTATTATTACAATATCAACAATAGAAAATTAGCACCATCTCATTTTAATACACTCAATAGTTTAGTATACGGCCACCGGCATTATTAATCTCATAATGAATAATTTTGGCGAAAAAAATAACTATTGCAAGAATGAAGACTATAAAACTTAATAAAAACAACTAATACTAATAATACAGACACTATACTCTCATTGATTTTCATTGACTTGTATAATTCCATTCATAACATTAATAAACAAAACTACTACAATAATTATTATACAATCACTCTACTATATGGTGTGGCCCATTTAGGTAGATTTTCATCCCATTGACCATATAAGGACATAGTTGTATTACTACAAAAAGGCAGTGACCCATTTTCTGACCTAGAAACTGACCAATCCACACTCGCGTCAGCACTTACAAATGGCGAACCAATATGGCCGACAGTATCTTCGTATACAATGGAAGAAGTATCGTTTAGTGGAATACACAGTTCAATCCATTTCACAGGAACCTTGACATATATATTGATTAGTATCCCACAGACCAGAATCAGAACACATACTAGAAGGGCAATCAGCCTCATTAGGTAAATCTTTGTCCAGTTGACGATATGGGGTCCACTGTCACTCAGAGATTGCGAAGACTCGTTATGTATCAAACCTGTAAATATAAAAACATCATATACCGATACAAAAAACGGGTTTAGTGTCCGTTTCATCATCTTACGACGATATCACGGGCGTCTTCAAAAGCACAAACAATACTAACTGATCAAACATTAGTATACTACAACCCTATTAACAATTCAGAATAGAAAAACTGCGTAAAATATCGCACACTGCGATAAGGCTCATTATACATAAGTTTTAATAACCGTCCCTGACATCCCCTTTGGGCGAGGAACCGGACGTTAAATCTTCATTATATTGTATTGTATTAACGTCCGTTCTCTCAATCAAATATGATATCAGAGAAGAACCCGCTTTTAAATGACCCTCGACCTCCTTCCAATTATTGTCAAGACATGAAGCCGACCAATATTTTTATACATGTATATAGGTTAATTATATGACTATTATTATATTATCGTGTCATGATTACATACCAGTTCTCTCGTTCGGTTCGTCGTCCCTTTCTTCATCCGCCTCCGATGTCCCCTGGACATTAGATGAGGAGGTGAGAGCTTCAGTTGGCACCCCAGCCCTCTGCTGAGCCTACATAAAATAGTTATCATCATGTTTTTAATCTTACGGGTGTTCGTGAAGCTTAGCGCTCTTGTTATAATTGGTAGATCATTGAGTGCAAAAATTATTTATAATTAAAATACTTAAATTTACTAGAATTTTATTCAACTTATATTACGGACTATACGACTTTTGTGTCAAGTAATCAACCCACATGTCCCGGTAGGCTAGCGTAGTCGGTAGAACTTTTGCTCGATAAAAATAAGGATGTCACGGATTCGAGTCCCAGCAAGGACGGTCTTTGACAGTATCCTTGGATAAGGAAACATTAAACGTTGCTTTAAGGTTTACACATATCTACCTCATCGGCTTCTTTATCCCAATTCATCAGAGCCAGGAAAACCATGAGAGCCACATTCTGAGTGGATATCCCGAGTATGTATCCCCACCACAGACCTACAAACAGTGCAATACAGTACGAATTTAACGTCAGTTTCATCATCTGATGACGATATTAGTAAGATAATAATTGTTTAATAAACAATTATTTATTTGCAGTAATTAGGTACGTACCCAATCAATGAGAAATACCCTAATAATTATTTTATTAATAATCAATTATAATCATTCATGATCGCATATTGGACACAAGTAGTATAAATTTCGTAAATTTAAATATTTAATTTCTGTTACGGTTAAGTAGAATAAATATATCTACAGCTTAATCGATTCTTCAGAGAGTATGTACAAATATATTTTAAATTGTGTGTTATTATTCTAATGTAATATCTGTAATAATAATATCTGTAATAGTAGTATCTGTAATAGTAGTATCTGTAATAGTAGTATCTGTAATAGTAATATCTGTAATAGTAATATCTGTAATAATAATATTTGTAATAGTAATATCTGTAATAATAATATTTGTAATAGTAGTATCTTTTGTAATAGCAATATCTGTAATAATAATATCTGGAATAATCAGTAATATCTCGTCTCGAGACAGTCTCGAGACAGTTTTTCAGTGTCTTGGTCTTGGTCTTGAGGGTCACTGTCTCGGTCTTGGTCTTGGTCTTGAGGGTCACTGTCTTGGTCTTGGTGTTGGTCTTGGTCTTGAGGGTCATTGTCTTGATCTTGGTCTTGGTCTTGAGGTCATTGTCTTGATTTTGGTCTTGGTCTTGAAGATAATGAATCGCCTCGGGAGTCGAGATTGAATTAAGAATAAAAATCGATGAAGAAACAAGAAATTAAGTCGTTAGTTTGTTCTTTCCCGAGAAACTTGAATAAGTCTTTTATTTATTTACATTTCAAACATCTCTCGTTGACACATTGTTAAAAACTGGCGGTAGGGCCTACCTCCGGCGGGGGTACAATATGGTTATTAAAATCACACAATAATCGGTGAAAAACAATCAGCTACGTGTAGCGTGTGCAAATCAAGGCTTACGGAGGTGAAGGGAACAACATCGAGTTCTGCCATGTAGGCCTTTATAGGCTTTATTTACTTTTACTTTTTGCCTTTATAATCTATTTCGCCGCCCTAATCTGTCCCTGTGAATGGGTAAGGATAAAATGTGGAATGCGAAAGTGGGGATGGAAAGTGAGGAAATTACATATTTTAGGGTTAGGGTAGGGCTTGGGGTTGGGGGAGGATTAGGCTAACCGTCACCCCTAGCTCTAATCCTAAACAAAAACATGCATTTTGAAGAGACATTTTATTCTTTAGGGTCACTGTCTTGGTCTTGGTCTTGAGGGTCACTGTCTTGGCCTTGGTCTTGAGGGTCATTGTCTTGGTCTTAGTCTTGGTCTTGAGGGTCATTGTCTTGGTCTTGGTCTTGAGGGTCATTGTCTTGGTCTTGGTCTTGAGGGTCATTGTTCTGGTCTTAGTCTTGGTCTTGAGGGTCACTGTCTTTGTCTTGGTCTTGAGGGTCATTGTCTTGGTCTTGGTCTTGGAGGTTACTGTCTTGATCCCATCACTGGTAATAGTATCTGTAATAATAATAACTGTGCTAATAATAGCTGTACTAATATTATATGTAATAATAATATCTATAATACTCTCCCGGTAGAGCCGATCAGAGTGTAAAATCTCGGACGTACAAGTCAAATTGTTGAGCGCTGCATAACGCGCGAAATGGGTCTTATACAAGCATCTGAGCCGTCCTTACCCAATATTCCGTTATTATTATTGTTATTAAGGTGTACGTACCGGCCTGGCCCAGCTTGGTAAGGAACATGAGTGGTACTCCCACGGGCAGTGCTACCACGTAGTAGGCTATGAAGATGATCACAGCACCAAGAGTTTGTCGTCCAGTGCCTCGCACTATACTCACACCTACACCCTGTACACAGCAAAACAAATCAATCAATGAAGATTTAACCTGTTGTTATTTCTCGCCCCAGGAAGCCAGCCGTGGTGTTGACACCCTCTATCCTCTCATTTGGAGGGGGTGCAGATTCCGATCAATCGGAAAATTAAACTATACCCGGTGACTCCAGATTACCGGATCAACTACCAGTTAACGAAGACTAAACGATAAAAGCCGAGTTTATCGTCAGTTTCGCGGCAGGGCTACATCAGTGACGGGAGGGCCCTGAGATTCGAACCTCTGATCAACTAATCCGCAGATCTATCGATCCGCAGTCCAGTCGCTTAACCATTAAGCAACCGCTCATGCCTAAGATTTACTATTTTGCTTACCCTTTGATATCACTAATTGATGCGAATTTTTATTTTTATTAACAACCTATTGGAGCTAACTGTAGTTTATGACGTCCCTGACATCATCCCTGGATTAGTAAACGGACGTTAAAACTTTTTATTAGTATTAATATTATTATCACAATTATTATACTTACACCGATTCCCTCCAACAACACAAAGATGGCCACTTGCTGCATAATCTGCGCTGTGTAGTCAATTAGAGGTCTACAAATAAAGACATAAATATCTCAATGATAAAATAACAATTCTAAATTAACAAAAAAAGATTTCACAAAAATACACGTGAAAAAATGAAACTTTGTGCTATAACATTTTTCCAATTCAAATTATGCAAATAATTTCAATTACCGGTACCATAAAACTCAAACTACTGATACATTGGGTGTTCTATAATTTTTATAGTTGATAGCATCCATAAAAATAAAAATAAATTATGTCTTGTGTGCCGTCCCGGAAATTATTATTGGATGAAGTTGAAACGAGGGGAATTACAAATATTAAAATTTATTATTTTGGGCACAAAATGATATCAGAATCAAAATCCTAACGATATGGTCTTGTCTCAGCAATATTAGCAACAACAATAATTATTACGAGAGACCCACTAATGACAAAATCCAAAAATCGATTACTTCGAAACCAATGTCAATCCGATTAGCTAAATATTAAAAGGCGTTAAACGAAGTCATTAAAGGTACTCAGAGATCTATCTAAGTTTGCGCATCTATAATATTTTTGGAGAGGTTTTAATTATTGCATATATTTTGTTCACAGTCATTACGTATTTAACTTTAATTTTAATTTAAATAAATTCATTAAAAAAATAAATTACAGTTACATGGAATAGGCTTATTTATGAAATCATTAGACTATTACATTATAAATCTGTCATAAATATTTATTGTTTAATTCGATTAAGACGTAGGCTACCTGTTGGAAGTAAATGCAGCCGGTATGTAGTATCGGAATATGAAGACTGATCCTCCCAGAATCAGGGATACTATTACTGCAACATGTACATAATAATACGGCTTGTCTTCGCCTTGTCTTCGCACATATTACAGATCTTTGCAAGATCTCTATTATCCCAGTTGGACGGCGTAGTCGGTAACACGCTTGCCCTACAAGTAAGATGTCGCTGGTTCTAGTCTCAGCCGGTTCGTCCTTGACGGTATCATTGGATATGGAAACAGCCTGTCAAACTTAGCTTTACAGCTTCTACAAGCACTACAAGAAGGCAAATTGAATTTAATCGAACTTCGTTTCCTCATCATTAAAAGTTTAGTAATTAATTAATTTAATATTTCGTCGTCTTTCGCACATCTAAAATTTAAACAGTGCAAGTTGTAGAAACGAGATAATAATGGACCAGAACAAAAATAACGAAAAATTACTACGTTATCAAGCTACAAAATTGCATTTTAAATAAGAATAAGATATAGTATAAAGAATCTCTCAATTACTTTGAACCGCTAGAGAGGTCCTACAAGTCCTGATGGCTCCTTGAGGCTCATTGGCTCCCAGGTACTGACCAATCCTAGCAGTGCAAGCTCCACCAACACCCAATGGGATCTAACATAATATATAAATATTAAATACAATACAATACAAAAAAGGATGTTTGATAGCACCTCTATATACTAACTATAAAGAGGTTTTTTTGGAACAGTGAAGAGAAAAATAGTCTAGCCTGTCATAGGCCTCAAACGATGTGGCAAGACTGAAATAGAGTACAAATAAGTAACGGAAGTACACAGATATCAACTCATCATAATTATGCATATGATGATTATAATTAGTATCCGTTATATAAATAATTATTTAAATAGATAAATTTATCAATAAGGCATAACTTAAGGACTTTTCTATGGAGGATGACGCCAGAGACGTCAGCATATAAGCCTACAAGCAATGCATGCCTACATCCTCGATAAGCAGGCCGTCACGGGTTTGCGTTCCAGCCGGGTCCGTCTCTGACAGTTCCTTCGATACAGACACAGATGTTAGACTTATCCTTCTTTGCATCTTTATAAGCCTACCATCCCATGCCCCTTTCTATGTAATTTCTTTAATAAGCTCAGACACATAATTTTTCATGTAAACTACTATTCGGCAACTCGTTTGTTTCTAAATAAATTATACATGCTAAATGAAAAGAAATGATATCTAATATTTATTCCACTTACCATCCAGGCAAACCCTTCAACCTGGAAGCAAATGGAAAACACACTGATTTCCTCCTCCCCGAGTAAACCTGAACAATTAATGTTACAAATGTATACTAATTATACAATTAATTATTAGTAGATAGTTATATTTTCCTCAATGCTAACACAACTTGTAAAATGTATGCTTAAATAAAATTGTGTGAAAATAACTTTGAACAATATACTATTAGTTATAGATTACTTTCATACTATGATCTGACTAAATATGAAAATAGTGCATCGTTATTGCTTAGTTAAGTTTTATTTAATTAAATATATACTTCAAACCTGCCAGAAACGTTCCAATCTCGGTGCAGAGCCAGAATATAACAGTCATGACAATACTGGATATGCAGACTTTAGAGAATGGAAGCCAATCTTCCAGGCACTCCCACGTCCAACCTAGGCAGATAATAACTCTCTGATATTATTGACGTCCCTGACATCGCCTTCGGGTGAGGAACTGGACGTTAAATCCTCATTGTTTGACTGATTGATTGATGAACTAATTAAATAAATTAATACTATTGATACATCCACAATACAATACTATTGGGTCCGTCTCTGACAGTATCCTTGGGTACGGAAACAGACGTTAAACTTAGCTTTACAGCTTTTACATCACATTATTATATTACTTTGATTTAACAGATTTAAAGAAATAACTGACATATTAGACAAAATGCATTGACAATTAAATGATGTATATATATTTCAATTATACAGAATATTATGGATATAATTATAGGCCTATATACTTGTATGTATGATCATTCACAGGATATATATTTTCTGTGAATGATTTCATGAAGAGAGGGGTCTTAGGATTTTTGTTGAAACAATCAAGGTACTGTGAGTGTCCCTTGATAGTATTATTGATAAGTGATTTTATAAACACCTGTAATATAATTTATTTAAAATATTTAAATAAGCATTACCAGGCCAAGTTTCCTTGTACATTCCACTAGCCCAGATGTAAGTGACGAGAAGAATTAGTACGAAGTAATATGTGAGTGCCATCGCAATGGCAGATCCTCTGAATAAAAATAAAAATAAAATCCCATTATTTAGATGATTAACAGATTCTGTTCAATAAAACAAATAATCTATTTGAGACTAAAAATTATAAGTTCAAGAAAAGGTCCATAGAAACTAATAATTTTGATAATAAAATGGCAATCAATATTTATTTTGCGCTAGCTCTTCTTCCAAATGCTAGTCTAAATTGGACAATCCAATAGACAGATCAATGTATAATAATATTTATATACAGGGTAGGCTACAAGATTTAAAAAGTGTCTAATTCGAGGAAAGATTTTCGTTTACCTTTTTAAGTAAATGTAGACCTATACAATGTATACATGTACTTACTACGAGTCAACAATGCAGCTATTCAATTATGCAACATGCATCTAACAGTAACAGTTCAAATATAATATAGTTTAAGACTAAAGTGCCGCAGCAAGGGCGCCGGAACTGGGGGGGGGTCGAAGGTCCCCTTATTTCCCCATATTTCCTCATAATGCCTCCCCCCCTCCATTCAGAAATATGGGGGAAAACATATGGGAGGCCCCCAACTATATGAGGAAATATGGAGAAATATGGGGGCCCCGACGCTTTGCCCCACGCCCCCCCCCCCACAGAAACGTCCCGGCGCCCCTGCTTGTAAGCCTTAGGCCCTATGCTAGTTGCCTACGTTAAATCCAAAATAGATGAGGACCCAGTAGAGAGAGGCAATTAAGGGAGCCATGCTCCCTCGAAATCCCATCTGGACAGTTTTGTTTAAAACTTAAAATAGTCTAGCAAACATATGGAAAATGTAGAAATGTTGGCGCATTTGCATATTAAATTTCTATCAAAATATTCTAAACCCCTCGCGGTACCCCACTAAATTTTGCAGTAACATTGAAAATGATAATTAGGCCTAGGGGTTGTTCAGAAAATAATTTATCCCTGAATCGACAAACGGTAAACAATAATTTGCCTATTGTGAGAGCGGAGCGAGCAAAAAATTAACTCGCTCCGCTTATTATCTTTGAATAAGTCGATAATCTAATCAACGTGAACGTAGCGAGAGAGTTTTGCTTGCCCAAAAATGTTCGAAAAAGACCTGGGCCCTCCCCTGATCTAGAAGCGGCATCAGCCAAAGAAATCTAGGTAGGGGATCAAAATTTGATTGCATTCGTAGAATTTCTAAACCTGCCGAACGTAATATTAGACAATTTTTTATATCTATGACAATAATTTATTAGCCTATTAGGGCAACGCCCTACCGTACCGCTACGCTGTGAGTTATCTCGGCTGAATAGAGTAGTCGGTAACACGGTTGCTCGATAAACACGACGTCACGGGTTCGAGTTCCAGCCGGGTCAGTTTCTGACAGTATCCTTCGATACGGAAACAGACGTTAAACTTAGTCTTACAGCTCTACAGTTTTACAGCATTAAACATCTAATGTAAAGTGCAAGCAGTAGGCTAATGAAATCGTCGATGCGGATACAGTTAAAGCCAATTTCCAGTCATTCCAATGACATGATACAGACACCGGTAGTCGTGCTGCAGGCAACGCTACTCGATATACGATGTCATAAAAACTATCGCACCAGTGGCGAGTCAGGAAAGGTTTCTAGGGTGGTGGATAAAATAAATAAATAAATAATATTTAACATTCGGTCAGTCTATCAAGCAGTCAGTCTGTCAGTCAGTCAGTCAGTCAGTCAATCAATCAATCAGTCAGTCAATTGATCATCCGGATAGTATGTCGGTGGATCGATCAGCCAGTCATTGTATCAATCAATCAATCAGTCAGTCAGTCAGTCAATCAGTCGGTCAGTCAGTCAATCAAATAATCACACAGATAGTCGGTCGGTCGTTTGATCAGTCAGTCAGTCGATCAATCAATCGATTAGTCAATCAATGAGTAGGTCAATCAATCAATCAATAAATTAGTCAATCAATTTTAAATCAAAAAGCAATCGTCAAATCAATCAAATAGTGAACCAATAGCAGTGACAGCGCCAGAAATGTTTGCCCACCAGGGTAAGACCGCGGTAGAGAAAATTATTGATAGGGCAAAACATTTATTATTTTACAAAATAATCATGCCTCGAGACAGGGCAAACCCATTTTAAGAACATAGAGAACATATTATTTCCGGAGCAGATGCTCGGACTTTCCCCGGCCTGGCGCCGTCTCTGATAAAAAGTCTTACTAACGACTTTACAACGTGTAGGCCTACATCTAAAGTCTGACTAACGATTTTACAGGAACATAATATAATTTATTATAAAGTCATCCCAATTAGTCAACACGTTTAATAATGTGTACTAACAATTATAAATGCAGCCCTAATAGGTTATATTGGTATTTTGTTCTACCTTTTAAAACAGTTTTATGTTCATTCAACCAGAATATTAATAATAAATAGGCAGTTTATTTTGCTCTTGGAAGGGGGAGGGGGTCCAGCATTAGACAATTTACAAAAGAGGCCGGAACAAATTTCAAATGTAAGCTTATTGCCTAAAAATGATCAAAAATTCGAAATCCCAGGACCAATAGTATATCAGATTCTGGTACAGAATCAGAAAGGAGTCCGACCCCCCAATGGAAAAGGCCCCCTTTCAAAAAGGAGTCCGACCGCCTAATCCCCCTCCCCCGGTAATTCGCATCCTAGTGGTTTTCCCTAAACCCCTGAATCCATTACTATACAGCACTGAATGGAAATGACTGCATGGCACGGGATGTTTTAGCAATTGAGATGTAAAGTGCATGGAGCTAGGATACAAGCTTCCAGTGAGAGAGAGATAGACACTGCATCAGTGTCCCTCTCTCTTTCTCTCTCTCTCTCTCTTTCTTTCTCTCTCTCGGTGGCCACAATTAAAAGCGAGAGAAGAGAGACAGACAAACAGACAGACAGCCAGACAGACAGAGAAAAATGAAAGAGATCAAAGAACAGAGAAGAGAGTGAGAGACAGAAATAGAAGAGAGGTTTGAGAGAGAGAGAGAGAGAGAGAGAGAGAGAGAGAGAGAGAGAGAGAGAGAGAGAGATAATATTATAATTATATCTCTTTGCCTGCGGTAGCAGCATTGCTTCACACTCTACAGCAAAGGCACGCTTAATCATGGATTGGCTAAGAAAACAATTAAAAAACAGTAACAAATAAAGAAAAGTATGCACTATGTTATGTTTGTAAATATAAGAATAAAAATTTCCACAAAATCAAAGACCTAGATATTCTCAAAGGAAGCCCTGCCCAGTGCCCATTATAATTACCTTTAATTATAATTGGCACTGTGTCTGACGCTATTTATACAGTCATTCACTCCGCCACAACACTTGAGGATGATAATATTTTGATAAGATCCAGAACAACAACCAGTGCTGGAATTATTAAAAGATAATACCATGCCATTTTGATACATTTATACTTTCCGTGTTGGTGCCTGGTAATTTGAGAAAAGATCAACCTAAAACTGCACGTGAGTCGTAAAAGCCGACTATTACAGATTCGGACGAAAGGAACGGGAAAAACCTCAAAAGCTGCAATTTTCCTAGAATCACTTTACATCAATTTACGTTAATTTACGCCTTCGTGAAGGGATGATTGGGACGATCGATGGTGTGCTCATTAATGGGTGAGAAAGAAGAGTGTGTTTGGTAAATATGCCGTGGACCTGCCATATGGCAGTGCATTGAGAGAGAGAGAGAGAGAGAGAGAACTTTATTTACAAGTAAATAAAAGTTGCAGGAGTTTTTCACTTTTTATCCTATTTCTTATCCAATGCTTACTTAAATCACAACACCTCTTTATAATAATTTAAAGACAAAGTTAGAGATAAAAAATTTAAGGAGATCAAAGTTCTTATAAAGTTAGAGAGAGAGAGAGAGAGAGAGAGAGAGAGAGAGTGAGTGAGTTAGTGAGTGAGTGTGAGGGATTCAGACTTTGAGTTAGGTCATTTAGTCATTTTAGTTTTGCAAAATAAAACGTTATATACTTCTTTTTTTTAAGAAAAAAGAAGTATATAAATAATAATAAAATTTAAAGACAAATATTATTTATCACAGTAGGCCTACTACATTACATTTAATGACAATTGCCAATTGCCTCCTGAATCTCTTTGCAGTTATCTCCTATAAAAATAATTATTATTTTGTAAAGATATTCCAACAGAATCAGTAATTATGACAGTAATTATAATAATAGCACATATACTACTTATTTCATTAATTAATTAAATATATCAATTCTACTCTATGCTAGTGAATGTTGGATACAGTCGACAGATATCATCAAAAGATGAGAAGCTGTTGAAATGTGGATCTACAGGAAAATATTACATATTTCTTACACAAGACACATTACAAATGAAAAAGTTTTAAACAGGATGGCAGCTTCAAGATATATATGAAATACTGTGCGGAACAGGCAGATGAGTTTCTTGGTCATGTTATGAGGAATTTAGAAATAGAAAGCATAATATAAGCGGAAAACTTGAAGGTAAGCGTTGCCAAGGAAGATAAAGAATTCCATATACAAAGAGTCTCAGTGAATTGATAAACGTACAAGAAGTAGAAAAGATTAGAAACTCAAAAGAGAGAGAATTGTGGAAAATCACAACCTCCTAACGCCGGGAACTAGCAGGACACCCGATAAAAGATGAATAAGAATAGCGCATGCTATTGATCTCACCAGATGGCGAGATCAGTAAGCACATTGATCGTTTCGTTTACAAATTGGCTATCCAGCTGCAGTCGCCAGAGCTTGTATTGGTACGACTGCTGCTATTGTAGCAATGCAGAGTAAAGTAACTTGATAAGGCATACAACTCAAACCCAGTGGGTTCACTGGTTTTGGACCCACAATGTCATGATTCAGAGGCCGCAGTGCTGTCATTATACCACACAGTCTCCCACAGAGCATCGTTCCCTTGGTATTTTTTATTTCTTTATTAGACACCGAGAAGGGTTAGACAACCCTGTAAGATTTACTGTTTACAATTTAACAATGATACTTATAAATGATAATCGACAGAAGGTTACATCAAATTATACAGTAAAGTATATCTAGATGACTAATTGCACAAAACAATGTTCACTTAGTCAAGGAGTAATAAATTAAATAAAAAGTAAACTTAAATTGAACGTTCATTAATATTTATACTACTATATTTATTAAAAATTGAATAATGAAATTTACATTTAAAATTTAGTTCCGTTGGTACAATTTTATGTATCATCAGGAATAGAATCCAAGTATTTAGGATCGCACACCTTTATGCATTTTGCCCGGGTTGTAGTCCGGTGTAAAGGAATAACACAGTCACATCATTTGTACACCCACTGCTACTAATACTGTTAATTTAGAGTCTGATTCACAATCCGAATACGACATCAGGGACCACCTCCTCAACAACTTATAAACTACCCAAGACCACACCAGGAACTACCCAAGACCGATGGAGTTATAGCGCCGAGGGTAAGGTTGTTAACTTTCGCTCTGATGTAAAGTGATGGAATTCAAGTTGTGTGGTCCCAAACGAATCCCACGTCAGTCAGCAGATTACCCCAGTACCCTTGGCACGGATGTGTAATCTGTGTCGGTAGGTTCGTCGTGTATCTGCGCTAGCTGTCAAGTGCGTTTTTCAAAAGGCAAAGGTACGATCAATCATGGAGAGACTAGATAAAGAGAATTAAAATCAAATCAAAAACTAAGAAATGCAACATTGTAAACAGATGATGCGTCCTGTCATCTGTCGATTACACGAATACAAAAGAAACTATGAACTGATGGACTTGTTCTGCTCAATTCTTTTCAGTCAGTATGTCGGGTGTGTTCTGCTTGTATAGAACTACTTGCAATTGCATAGCCCGCATGAGAAGTCCCTGATATCGCCTTCAGGTGAGGAACTGGACGTTAAATCCCCATTTATATTAATCTTATTAAGCCAGATGGCAGATAACCAACGCATGAACCACAACAAACCAAACAACCCACAGTGCAAGATAGACCAAAGTGCATAATAATAATAAACAGTTAGATCTACACAAGTA
>JAQFZF010000477.1:0-17627 GCA_034695365.1 Enchytraeus norvegicus | reverse complement strand
TGCAGACAAAAGTCACAAAAGTAAGTTTGAATTTGATTGAAAAACAGTCTGCATGTACCATGTAGGCCTATTAATAGCAGTTTAATTCATTATTCATGTCACATGTATAGCCTACTTAAGGTCTGCCACCTAGTGAATATAATTGTACCCAAAAGAACAGCTGCCTTCTTGGCTTCTTAGATATCAAACACTTTAAATGATAAAATATTATTGAAGTTTTTGTTATTGAAATTGATTCTTTTAATTTCATATACTTGGATAACAAGCCCATGCAAAGTTACAAAAGTTCTGACAAATTGTCATCAGGATGATAAAGTAGGCCTAATTCAATTTAAGATGTATATCATATTAAGATTTGAATATAATTTAATCAAATAAGCATATAATCAAAATTTGTGATTTAAATAGAGCATTTAAATCATATTGAAATTTATGTAACATTACAAAGACAAAATTCATAAAAGTAGTGGTGAAAAAAATAGTCCGAATCATTTTAAATTTTAAAAAACCGATTTAAATTTTAAAAATCCGATTTAAAGAAAAATTCCGATTTAAATATAAAAAATCCGATTTTTGAATTTTAATTTTTAAAATCATGATTTTTATCCACCCTGCTAATCAGTGATCAAAGTTGTTCGAGTTACCATGCGGAACGCTACTTTAAACACCCAGTCAGAGCATCCGGAACGCTCGGCAGGACAGCCGTAACGGCGTTCCGGTGCGTTCCGGCTGCCTTTGACCACTGAGCCTAATATAATATAATGCATTAGCTATATAGAGTCGGACAGACTTAGACGTACATGTATATGACCCGCATGCAAATGTAGGCACTGTAGCATTCCTTAGTAAAATGCATTTAAAGTTTTAAATTTTAATAAAATCTGTGAATAAATCGTCATACTTTATTAAGGTAGATTTAAGATAAGGTAGATTTAAGGTAAGATAAGGTGGATAAGGTAGATTTAAGCAAGCTGTATGTTATTTGAAGGTCTCACTGAACACAATGCAATTGAATATTGAATTTATTTTCAGCGACAAGCGCCTACATTTCTGTGGTGGGTCGCATATATTACTATAGGCCTATATTACATATACATTGTACATGCACATTTAATTTGTGTATGGATAATATTTAAGAAATTTTCTAAATGTTACTAAACATCATAAACAAAAATGACTGAGTTGGATGGCGCATCAGATGAGCATCTCCACTGCAGGTCAATAGATCCTGGTCTCTCTTAATGCTGATGTGCTTGTGTAGCCTATTACATGTGACACCAGGAACATCAAATGCTAACCTCTGGTTTTTAGCCGCTGGTAGCCTATCAGTGATTGGATGAACGGAAGTAGAAATGATCAGAACCGTTGTTGAGCGAGAACTATGGAAAACAATGACCGATGATGGACTGTCAACGCCCGAAATCGGCAGGATACCTGAAAGAAGAAGTTAGCCTCTCACTTACTATGATGTATTCTTGTGCTGTAGAGACAGTCAAGTACTGGGCGGACCAGCCACTATCAGCCGCTGGCTCTAGCTCTCTATGGCTGACTGGACTTAACGCTGACACTGACATCTGTCAACATGAAGTGTCAGAAGTTGTGTCAATCCTGCCTGACGTCAGCGACAAGGATGTGCTAGAGCTTGGTGCTGGGACTGGGTGTGTAATGTGTATGATAAGATGTGATAAAATATTTATAACTTATCTGAATAATTCTGAGTATTTATTTGAGAAGTTTTTTTACTTGTTAATAAAATCAGTTAATGAGTTATTGACTTTTTTTAAGCAGTCACTAAGTCAGGATCAATAATACTAGTAACAAATTTATCATCCAAACTCCTCTATTGTTTATTCAATCTGGGAAAAATTAACTTAATAGTATAATTTATTTTCAGTTCAATTTAAAGCTTTATAAGTCTTATCTCTTTTTGTTATGGTTTATATTGTTAAGTTCATATAAATTAAGATTATCAACTGTTATTAATATTTGAATGTACAAAAATTAGAGTACATACTACATTGTGAAGTGAATCACTGAGGCCTGGAATTCTGACCGTGAACCTTTTGAACCCAAGTTTGACACTCAACCGAAGTGCTAACAGGTTCAGCCAGGGAGCTCGCCCAGGTGATCGGCTAGACACAGAACTCTGCTTCAAATTATACATTAACTGGTTACTATCATTATCAGCTATGATCACTATCAGCTATGTTAACAGTTACTACAACGTCCTGGACACATCATCAACCCATGGGAAAATGAATGTTAAACCGTGATTGAGTGCTTGATTTATTTATTTGCATTTTCAATATTTAGGCGCTTCACGGCTGCACTGGCAAGGAAGGCTAGCAGTGTTACCGCTGTTGATTTTGTTCAGAAGTTTCTGGATGAAAACAAGCAGAAGAACAGCAACCAAAGCAATATCAGCTTCCTCTGCTCTGATGTGAGGCAGCTGGAACTATCAACAAAGAGGTTTGTGTGTACTAGTGTTTATGTGTGTGAACATTGTATTGTTTATGTGTACTAGTGTTTATGTGTGTGAACCTATGTCTGTTTATTGTTTATGTGTACTATTGTTTATGTGTATGTGTAGCATTGTCCAGTGTTTAAATTGAGCCAGAGCACAGTGAAACGGACGGCTTTCGGGCACCTCATAATATCTCACCTTTGCGATCCACCACCTCCATCACCACCCAAAAATGGATTTCCACCACCTACCATTTTCCACATTGCCTCACATAGTTACGCCACTGCTGGTATTACTGCTGCTAGGCCATGATTTATTTTACAAAATTCTGTGTTGGTTGGACTACTGATGTTATTGTTTGTGACAAATAAAATTTATTTTGTTAGTCTGGTTGAGAAATAATGGATTAACTGGCTGAGGTTTTAACATTGTCGGTATTGTCTGACAGATATGAGTTGATGGGCTATCAAGCAGATATAGGCCTAATGTGATATTATCCGACGGATATGATTTGATATTATATTACACATATGATGTGATACTATCTAACAGACATGGTGTGATACTGTCTAACAGATATGGTGTGATACTATCTAACAGATATGGTGTGATACTATCTAACAGATATGGTGTGATACTATCTAACAGATATGATGTGATACTGTCTAACAGATATGGTGTGATACTATCTAACAGATATGACATGATATTATCTAACAGATATAACATGATACTATCTAACAGATATGACATGATACTATCTAACAGATATGACATGATACTATTTAAAAGATATGATTTGATACTATCTAACAGATACGATGTGATACTATCTAACAGATATGACGTGATACTATCTAACAGATATGACATGATACTTTCTAACAGATATGACATGATACTATCTAACAGATATGACATGATACTGTCTAACAGATATGACATGATACTGTCTAACAGATATGACATGATACGATTATGTGATACTATCTAACAGATACGATGTGATACTATCTAACGGTCTGTTGATGTACTTGACTGACGAAGAGGTCAAGGCTCTGCTAGAGAAATGTTTAAGACTTCTGAGACCTGGTGGTCACATCTTCTTCCATGAGACCTGCTTCCAAAAGCCTGGTAATATTTACATGAGATAATTAATAAAATTAGTATAATAATATTTGTAAAGTTTCACTTGTTAATGCAGAATTGCATTAACAAGTGAATAAATTGTAAATCCCATTTTACTATACAGGCATTGTTTATATTATTATTATCCCCTCTGCATACATGCATTAAGAATCTACAAATAATATTCATTCATTGTACATATAATAATAATAATAATAATAATAAGAAAGATTTAGCGTCCGTTTCCTCATCCAGGGATGATGTACATATGATGATAACACATCCATATGTACAGTAGCCAGTGCCTGTTAGTTCAGATCTCTCTGTAAATTATATCTATATTGTCCATTTGCACCAATTGAATGGTAAACATAGATACAGGTACAGAAAAATAAATTAATCTAAGGTAAACATAATCAAACAGCAGTGAATTTAAAAGATAACTATCGTGCAATACTAAGCCTGTTTATGAATAATAATAATAATAATAATATTCGTTTATTATCATCAATCTGACAATCACAGATTGTTACAACCAACATACAACAACATCAAAACGCAGTAGCCTATACATAGAATAGATAAAGTATTAACATGAGCCTAGAATAAAAATAAAGTAAAATTTAAATGTTCTAAGCATTGATCCTATTTTGAGAGTCCATGACTATATAACTATAATTATTATCATACCAGATTCATTTGTGATATAATAAAGTGATGAAAAGAGCTGGAGTTAAGATCATAGATATGCTAACAGTTTTGTTATTGCATAAAAGTAGACCTATATGGGGCAGCAGTTAATTTTTGCTACAGTACCTAATTAGAATAGTTATCTGTTATTTAATTATTTAAATAAGCTTATTTACGAGCGTCATCCAGGGTCATAGGTATTAAGAAGTTTTTATCATAAAGAGTGGAGACCCACCATTTCTAAGCACTTTCAAAAAAATTTCAAAAAACTTCAAGAAACTTGAGACAATCCTTTTATAATCTTTATAAGGGGAAATGAAAGGTGTTCAGTTTAATTGATCGATTGACAAATAAAAATGTTTCTAAAATTCCGGACGTTTTATTAGAACATTTATGTCTCTAACTTGAAATCATTTTTGGCGCATGATCGTATTGGTTCGAAATTGGGGTTGGCGGGCTTGTCGCTAGATAAATGAAAATGGTCACTAAGCACTTTCAGTGTGCTGAAAGTGTTTAGAAACGGTAGCAGCTCCAAATCTATGGGGTCAGTATGACTCTATGAATCAATACGTCTACATTTCTCGCACTCTAAGTGCACTGCCTAATGGCAGGTCCATAGCATGTAACTGTATAGCTGGTATGATATATTTTCTTGGAAATAACTATGTTTTCTGAGGTGGGTCTCCTTATCCTTCCTCAGTGACCGCGTTAGTCGACTTCTATGACACACGTGCAACTTTCGGCTGGTCTATTTTCCAATTTTTCGGTCAGCAACACTACCAACGAGTTTGCTTTTAGGTAAAGGTAAAGGTGGTGTGCTATATTCGTAATTGATTGGGATCAGCTCCAACCTAAGGGTGGAGCTGATCCCGATCCTGAGCGATTTCAGCACAGTACTAGGTCATTAATCTGACGGTGTGATCGCCAGTCCCTCTCTATACCATCCACCTTTACTTTTAAGTTAAGAAAATGCTAAAGTTATTTATGTTTCTTGTTTCAAAGGCGTTCAGTACAGACAGTAAGTTCAAGGAGTTTTGCCTGGCTCACCTGTTCACCCACATAGCCTTTGATAACGGTGTGCTTGGCCTGGCCTATATAGGCTCTAGTAGGCCTTACTCTGTCGGCGGCATCTGCTCTCCTTGTAAGTATAAATGCTTCTATGATTATGATTTCTTGTAGGATTGCTTTTATGTTGTAATAGAATAGAATAGAATACAGGACATTTTATATCGCCTCTATACACTAGGTATCTCAGAGGCGCAAGCACATTATACCATTATGGAACAGTGAACTTAAAAGTCGGCCTAAAAGTCTAAAAAACTTAGGCCACACGATGAGGCAAGGCCTCCATAAGTCTAGAAGTTGAGCGACCAATTGGTCACTGGTCAAGTACACAGAAGCCATGGCCCAGACCACACTGCCTTTCACTGCTTGTATCTCTATTCATTGGCTCGTATGCATGCAGTTATTGGTTGTCTAATCTCAAGTTTGTCAGGCTCCAATAATAACAACAATAAAAATGCAACGTTTAGTGCTTTTGCAACAATTCTAACATACATGATCTCGAGTTGCTGGTCATTATTCCACCTGTTCTATATTGAATGGTTCTTATAACCTAGCAGGGCTCTTTATATAATAATAGCGGCTCATTTAACCTAGAAACATCTCTAGTAATAAATGATCCAAGCCGCCTCAAAATACAATCCTATTCATTCAAATTACCCGTGTTGGATCCGGGAAATTGAAGGATAAATCAACTGACAACTGCATGTGTCTCGTAAGAGCTGACCAATGCAGATACTGCATTCAATTGCAGAGTAATCTAGTTCATGGCCTCAGTGTAATAGACCGATTGGTCGCTCAAATTCCAGATTTGAGGAAGCCTTGTCACATCGTGTGTAGCCTATGGTAGGATAGACTAGTTTTCTCATCACTGTTTCAAAAATGTCTCTGTGATACTTAGTATATAGAGTCGCTATGAAATGTCCTTTTGTACTGTATTCTGAATTGTTCACAGTTCATTGTAATAGCATTTGGAGCAATATTTGGCATTGGACTTTCAAAAGTTGAAAAGAAGTTGTCCTGTATAATAGCGACCACAATAATGCGTTTGTGTGTGTGTATGTGTGTCTGTATGTGCACAGCCCAGCCTACTACAAGGTCGCAAGGAGGTGTGTTTGTGTACATGTGTGTTTGTATGTGTGTGTGTACGTGCATAGCCTACTACAAGGATGGCAAGGAGCTATTTTTGAACTCTGGCTGGAGCAGTTCTCTCAACAGATATCATAGGAAACTGTTGACTGAGGAGCTCAGACTTGTTACTGCTCACGGTATGTGTCTATGTCTCTTTCTGTCTGGCTGTATGTGTTGTTTGTGTGTGCGTGTCTGTATGATTGACTGTATGTGTGTTTCTGTATGTTTGTGTAAATGAGTGTGGGTGTGTGAGCATGCGTGTCTGTGGTTGTTTGTAGTGTGTGCATGTGAGTGTGTGTGGGTGTAGTGTACGTGTGTAGTGTGTGCAACTGTGTGGATGTATAGTGTGTGTGTGTGTGTGTGCATGTGAGTGTGTGTATAGTATGAGCGTGTGTGTAATGAGTGCATGTGTGTGTCGTTTGTGCATATGTGTAGTGTGTGTAGTTTGTGCATATGTGTAATGCATGTGTGTAGTGTGTGTGGGTGCTTGAGCATGACTGAATGATATTATTGATTTACACGATTTATTGATTGATATAACTGTTGATCATTCATTCATTAAGGCTTTTATTGATTAATAATTGATTAACAATTAACTAATGTACCAGTAATAATAAATGAACGAGATTTTCTTGCAAATTTAGTGCGAGTTTTATTTGTGAGATTGTGAGTGTTGATTGAGATTTATTAGTGCGAATTTAGTGAGATTTAGTGCAAATTATATAACACTGTCCCTATTGGACGGCGTTGTCAGTAACACGCATACTCGATAAGCAGTATGTCACATGTTTGAGTCCCAGCAAGGTCAGTCTTTACAGTTTCCTTTTATACTAAAACAGACGTTAACTTAACTTTTTTACATTTTGTCGATGAGTGACTAAGCTATTGATTGATTGATATTATTGATTTCTATGTGAAAATTAACTTGATAATAAATTGATTTTATTCTTTATTTATTTTCATATTCCCTTACTTGTTGGCGATGCTGCATTGAGCAGAATTGGGTAAATATTGCATTAATTAAAATCTCTAGTAAATACTTACACAATATATTGGATATTTATTAGACGTTGCGTCATAACGAGATGATTAATGTGTTTGTCGCCGAGTCCTCTACTTATGGTCTCGGTACACGCATTGCAGAGTGCACATTTAAACCTCACTGGACTATGTAGTGTAATGTAGTCCCGGCCTATTTGAAAAGATCCTTTGATACTGAGTTCTGAGTCAATGGTGCGATGGGTTAAGCATCTGCATCGGGTCCCATAGATGCTGGGTTGGTATCCCAAGGCTCACTCGTCACTGATGTAGCCTCCTGGCAGCGAAACCGGCGTTAAAGTTGCTTTGACCTGTTACTGCCAGCTTTTGGAAGCTTGGTAATGATCAGTTACTTAGCAACAGAATTTTAAATTTTCTTTGTTTACATATTAATATACTTTTAGTTTACCCATGACAACCGCACATATTTACAGGGTTTTCATTCGTAGCTTCTATTACTGAGAGCTCACTTGTGCAGCAAGTACCAAAACATGATTAACCTACTCAGTACAGATGACGTTATATTTTGTAGTTTGATCTGTCTGAATTTGAACCCAGGACTTGTCAATCACTTGCGCAGGAGTCCCACTCTAACCACTAGACTACCGCAACTGGCCTTTTTCCTGCACCGCCACAGGTTATCTCTGTGTGTCTATTTTGGATCGCATAGTCGGTAACACGATTGCTCAATAAGCGGGATGTTACAGGTTCGATTCCCAGCCGGGTCTGTGTCTGACAGTATCATTCGACGAGGAAACAAACGTTAAACTTAACTTTTATAGCTTCTCAATCTCTCAATCAATAACCTGCCCTAATAATTATTTATTAAACTAAAGTTTATTATTATTAAAATTAATGTGTTCTGTAAATTAAAATGATAAATTATTTCAATTGCAAAATAAGTATTGGTTGGGCAGTTGTTGGGTGGGGGAACTTGAGAATAGACCAACCAAAAATTGCACATGTTTCGTAAGAGCTGACCAACGTAGATACTGCACTGAAGGGCAGATTTGTCTGATTCATGGCTTCTGTGTAGTAGACCAATTTCCAAACTTGCTGAGGCCTTGCCATTTAGTGTGTGGCCTTATGCTAGCGACTTTGCCCTTCATTGTTCCTATACAAACATGCTTACAACTGAGCCACGGTTTTTTTTCATTAATAATAGCGTATGCTATTGATCTCGCAAGATGGCGAGATAAGTTGAATTCGTTTCCGAATTCGGCTATCTAGCGCAGTCGCCAGAGCGTGTCTTGATAAATGTACACCGAGACACGCTCGGAGTACATTGCAGCTTGTCATTACAATGGATAGAGCAGCTCGCTTAAACCTTGCAACTCAAAATGTCTCTGAAACTGGGCATTGAACCACGACCTCATGATTCAGAGGCCACACTGCTGCTATTAGACCACGGAGCCTCTCCATTATCTCTATCGCTAATGCACTCCAAATGCAGGTCCAATGTACATATTCTGAAGCACAGTGTGCTAGCCCGCTCACTAATGAGCACTCCATCGATTATCAAGTTGATCCCATCTAAAAGGTTATGCCTTTACCATCCAAAATGTAACCATTTTCTTGGGAATATATATGCGACTTCTGAGGTGGTTCCCATTGCCTTCCTCAGTATGAAAATATCTGCGTTAGTCGGCTTTTACGAAACGTGCAGTTTTCAGTTGGTCTATACTCAAGTTTCCCGGAACCAACACGGGAAACCTCTCCATTAGACACATTAAAATGTTCTACTATATTAATGGTGATTCCAAACTACCTGTAGTTTCATAGACTACATTTAAATCCTCATTGGTTGATTGCACTTTTTTTTCTACACTAGGACACAACTGGGGCAGTGAGCATGATCCAGACACATCTGAATGTTCTCCCTCTGCCTCATCGGGTGGTAAATACATTATGTACACCTACTCTGTCTCAGGCATGGACTCTAACAACAAGGTCTGTTTTTTCTCGCATTTATAATGTAAGGTCGTTGATGTTTATACAAATTTGTAGTACTAATTTCAATTATTTTAAATTGAAATTATTCTTTGATAAAGTTTCTACGCACCTGTTTTTTCATATTTATTTGTTGGTCCGTTTCTTGATCCAGGGATGATTTCAGGGACTTTCTAGTTCGGCATATATTACAATAAATCGGTTCATCCAAAGCAGTTTGAAAAGATTACGACTGCAGAGAAAAAGAAAATTAACGAGAATAATGACTATAACTGACAGTAATTAATTAACGAGAATAATGACTACAACTGACAGTAATTAAATTAACGAGAATAATGATTATAACTGACAGTAATTAATTAACTAGAATAATGACTACAACTGACAGTCATTAATTAACGAGAATAATGACTACAACTGGCAGTCATTGATTAACGAAAATATAACGACTACAGCTCTGAGAGTCATTAATTAACGAGAATAGTGACTATAACTGAAAGTCATTAATTAATGAGAATAATGACTATAACTGAAAGTTATTAATTAATGAGAATAATGACTATAACTGACAGTCATTAATTAACGAGAATAATGACTATA
Organism: Enchytraeus norvegicus; assembly: GCA_034695365.1. Taxonomy (NCBI): domain Eukaryota; kingdom Metazoa; phylum Annelida; class Clitellata; order Enchytraeida; family Enchytraeidae; genus Enchytraeus; species Enchytraeus norvegicus. Next base: position 7,564 of record JAQFZF010000477.1, on the reverse strand, counting down.
ACTGACAGTCATTAATTAATGAGAATAATGACTATAACTGATAGTAATTAATTAACGAGAATAATGACTATTACTGACAGTCATTAATTAACGAGAATAATGACTATTACTGACAGTCATTAATTAACGAGAATAATGGCTATAACGGACAGTCATTAATGACTAAAGCAAAAATAAATAAACACACAAGTAACTTACTTACGTTATAATATACATGCACATGTTCAGTATACAATATATCATTAGCCATGAGAAGAAATTAGAATTGGATTGGCCATGTCTTGCGTGGTGAAGGCATGATGAAGGAGAATATAGGAATGTTAGATGATTCAAAAGAAGGTGGAACTTATGATGTCATGAAACGAAACGCTGGCGAGAGAGAGTTATGGAGGAATTGGACTCCCAGGACCGCCCACTTGGCAAAGCACTAGATAGATTCAATTTGGACAATATGAAAATAATTTGTCAAAATAGTATTGTTTTTTCCACAGATAAACGTTATCTTTTATTTAAAATTGTGGACTCCTCTATTAATATATTAAGATGTTAGTTTATTTTTTCCTTTTTTCCACTCATGTCAGATGATTAAGCGCACATGTTTACATGGTTTTTATTCTCTTGTTTCTGGAATACTTTGGTCTGCTGCCAAACTGACCAATCTCATCTTTACCGTTGAGAACGCACTAATGCAGCAAGCATATATATCCAATTAACCTACCAGGCACCGGTACTCAACCTTGCCCAAAGGTGCTTGAGTTGTTATTTGTAGGCTGACCTGGGATCGAACCCAGGACTTTTCAGTTTTACTTTAACCAAAGCGAACCACTTCATACTCCGGGCTAATCTACCTCGGAAGTTGATTGATTTATATTTTAACTATTTGTTTATTGATTTACTTTATTGAATTTTTTCTTTACTTTTATTATTTTATTACATTTGTTAATTTGTTTAACTTTAATTTTACTAATCATAATTTTGTTTATATTTATCAAACCAAGTGGATCAATATAAAACTGCATGAGAAGCATGAGAAAACTGATGAGAAGTATTGAAGAGAAACATTGTGCTTCTGATACTGAAGTTAAATACACTCGAATCATATTAGTGATTCGAGTGTATTTAACTTCAGTATCAGAAGCACAATGTTTCTCTTCAATACTTCTCCATCCACTTGAGCTGTCACATATACAGCTTTTACTCCATAGAGTACACAGTACACGCTGCAGTTAATTACAATGCATCAAATGAGAAGCATTACTTAGTTGGCCAGTTATTAAGAGGCGGTTCTAGGAGCGGGTTTTAGGGGATATGACCCCAACAATTTTGATCTGTTTCCTCAATATTTTCCCTGATTAGTCTGATTAACTTAAAGCAATTATCATATTATAGGAACTTTGGCATAATCTATAAGACACCCCACACCCCCATTTTTTGGCTGAGACAGTGAGACCGCCTCCGCTGATTTATTGATTAAGCGATAAAAATATTATTTTATTGTGTATTACAGACCTATTTAAATGTGGAAATATTGATATTTATTTGTCTGATCTGATTTTAAGTTTATTTGTTTTACATGTGTATTTCTGCGTTTGGGTGGACCAGCTGGTATGGCCTGTGCTGTCTGAGACGTCCCTGATATCGTCTTCAGGTGATGAACCTTTATTTGATTTGAGAGGGAGAGAACACTGTTTATTGCATTTCATATATTATACAGATTACATCGATCAAATTTGATGTCGTTTAGGTCTTTTCACCTTGCAGCAAGAGAGCTATTGGTCTTGTGCTTCAGTCTAAAGCTAACACCTGTTTTACTAGTAAGAAGAATCTATTATTTGCTGTGTCTGTAAAATGTTTTCAATCCCATTAACCTGGTTCTGTCGTATACAGTCAATATTTAATTATTATTATTATTTTTTTTTATTTTTTTTATTTTTTTTTAATGCCCTGGGTGATAACCGACCCTGGGCTAAAAAAAAGATTAAAAGTTTATATGTATATGTACCCAGAGGGGTGTATAAGGCCCATGGGTTAAAATTAGCTGTGGAGCAGATCGAGGCTGGAGTTAAAGGTGCCCTTTACACAGACAGAATTGTATCTCTGTAAGCAGATGGAGAGTCTCTGCCTCAAAAAGGATGATTCACGTATTGATTCAATTATTGTTATAATTATTATAATAATTCTTTGGTAAAGGCTCTCGATTCTGCAAAGATTCAAGATTGCAAAGACTCTGCAAAGATTCAACGCTGTATGCTTTCCCGGCTCTTTTAACCCAGTAGATCTCGAGCAGCTGGGCGACGATTCAATTCGTTCTTTAATAGCTTTTATAAAACCCACCGGGCTCTTTACACCCAGGGTAAAAAAAATTATTATTATAATTATTGTTATAGTTATTATAATAATTATAATAATAAATCCAAACAGTGAGAGCAATTCGCTAGAAAATGAATATACGAGCAATTGTAATTATCAACTTTAAAAAAATTATTTATTAACTCTCCTAAAGTAAAATAATCAATATAACTTTAAGTTAAACCGACAGGACAAACTTGAGGGCAGGAAAGGATATAACGCTCTGTAGTTAAGCCACCAAAGCGGCCGTCCGATGTCAAATCCCGTTAACTCCATTTTTTGAAATTTTTTGTGCTGAGAAGGTCGGCCTAGAGTAATAGGGATCATCCATATAATGCATTTAACCATTCGTTTCTACGAGTACTATCCTGGAGAAAATATATTTGGGTGATTAGAGAGGAGAATTCAACTAAAAAGGAATTTATCTATCTCTTACACATTTCAATTTTGTAGAAATAAAGGTGATAACTGATTTGTTGGAGAAAGAATAATGATTAATTTTATATTTTAAAGATTATATTGCATCTTTCAAACAAGGCAGAGTTTTCAAGGACGAATCAGTTACACAGGTTACAACATGAATCTAAACGTTTCTGACATTATCCCTGGCTGAGTAATAGGACGTGACACACTTATAATTATTGCCAAATCAACAAAACACTTATTAATGGAATAATAGTTAACTTGGGTAATTAGCAATCACTGATCGTTAACACACTGATCATTTAGAGCTGTTGTGACATTTTCACACAGCGGCGCTTTATAAATATACTTATCGATTGATTTGATTGATTGATTAGGCTGAAAATCAGTACTAGGCTGAGAGCAGAAAGGCACAAAGGCAGTAATTATAAACTTTCGGTCCTTCACAGAAGCGATTCCAACCTAAAACGTCTGGGGGAACAAATTCTATTCCATTGAAAAATCTGGGGGGGGGGACAGGTCTTATCTTAATTCACGAATGGTAATCATCGAAAATCGAGGAGGGGTGGCCTCGCGGCCGCGGTCTAGACCTGCAACCCCTACCTTCAGGCTCTACACCACTCTCCAGGAGGAGGAGTTATTGAAGGTGACACTTTTGTGACCTTGAACCTTGTGTTTGAGGGCGTAGTCCATCAGAGCTTGGAGGGTCAAAGGTTGCCAGGGGTCCTCCTTCTTCTGTACCGTGCGCTTATCTGTACATAGTGTATTTATACGTTTATTTTCATCATCAATCACACAGTAATATGAATATAAAACATAATCTATCTCTAGTGCACTGCCAAATGGCAGGTCCAAGGTACATATTTTGAAACAGTCTGCTATCCCGCTCACTAATGAGCGCTCCATTGATCATGAAATTGATCCAATCAAAAAAAGGTCATGCCTTTACCATACCTACAATGTAACCTTTCTAAAATGTATTTTTTTGTAAACATGATATGAATATAAAAATAGAAAATTAAATTTAAAATATTAAAATTTAAAATATAACTTTAAAAAATATATAAATCTACAAATACAGTACAAAACAGGTCAATGTTGCACTTGAACCACTGAAACTTGCGCATGAGTTGGAAAGTTTGGTGTTGCGACACGTTGCCCGTGCTGTTTGAGACGTCCCTGATTATCGTTGTCAGCTGATGAAACGGACGCTATACCCATATTGGGTTGTATTGTATTTAGCATAGACATATGCATTCTAAGTTGTATCATTGTGCTCATGTCATGATGATTTTTATTAAGCTATTACTATATACCGGTCACAGTCTAAAGAGATTAACATTTGAGTGTGAACAAAAGGAAAATATACCGTACCGTACGCAAATTTACACAACCTAACCGATTTCAATCAAATTATGGTCTATTTTAGGTTTGTAAAATAGACCAAAATCGGTTAGGTTGTGTAAATTGGACTGAAAACGGTTAGGTTGGGTAAATTTGCGTACCGTACAGATTCATACCTCTGACAGTAGCATTTTGTTTCTCAGTATTGTACATAGTTACTCTCCCAGTGTTCAGTGACTGAATGTTGGTCACCTTTCTGTCCCCTGTTGATCTACCTTTATTAATAAGTTTATCTTCATTTTGCTTAATTCGGCGGGAAAATTGTCCGGGAGTTTCCAGTTGTGACTCCTTCACAAAAACACATCTAACTCTCTTTCTTTCCTCTCCTCTGCTGCCGTTTCCCGTGTTTTTTGCATGATGGAGAAAATTTGCTGGTATTTCAATCACAGAATTCGTTCCTGTTTCTAGATTAACATCAGTCTCAGAAGCAGGATCCTCAGCTGATTCTAGGTGTTTGGAATCAGCAGAGCTCTTTGGATCACTTGTTGTCTTGTTGATAGGCTGCACAATAACAGTCAATCAATCAATCAATCAATCAACAGTAAACTATTGTAAGGATCGTGTTGTGCAGAAGCGGACCACCCCATACAAGAAATATTGTAAAAATTGTGTTAGTTTCAATATTACATCTGTAAACTCTTTTTATATTGTTGAAAATATGTTTTGGGTATTAAATTAGATTATTTTACAAGATATCATGGTGTGTTCTACAACACTGCTCAAACATTTGCCGTCAGGTTATGGTTTTGAAAATATTTACAAATAAGTTTAAAAAAATTTGTTTAGTGGGTTGGTTTACTTTTGCATGACACCAGTCACACTTAATCAAGTCACATAAACGCTTTGGAATTTGAGCGACCTCTTGGTCTAGGTGAACAACAAAAGGCAATTAGAGTCCGTCAATGAAAACATAAAAATCTACACATCTAAAACAGAACTGATAGGCACAATTATGGTCATATATATCAGTCCAAGATTGGACAAATCAATATCTATTTTATTCGAAACAGAAGGAGAATACTGGCTATTTTACGAACGACTACCAACGACTATAACTGAAACGAAATATGACATGAATAACAGTAATAATTACATGAATAGATCAACATTAAAATATGAGGGTTATGGGAGTGTATAGAGAAGAGAAAGAGTGAATATTACGAATAATGGAATCAGGATTGAACAGGTAAAGATTTTCAAATATTTAGGACACACAATGACGGAAGATGGAATACGTATAAAAATTAATTGTAGGGCAATTTTGCAATATTGAATTTAAAATTATTAAAATGAAAGAAAGTCGTCCTTGAAAGGGATGTGTCGAAAGAGATAATGTCAGATATTACTTTCCACTGAAGCAAAAGTTAATTCATATGATAATAAATTCACAGTTAATTGATTGCCTCATCAGAAGAAAACTATACTAACTGCAGCTACAACTACAAAGGAAAGTAATCGACCAATGAAAATTATCCAAGATAATTATTTATTAATAGCTAATTAACTACTGGTAGCAGATCACGTATTTGCTGAGGAGTCAGATATCTTCTGGGTCCAGCATACAACGGCTCCTGTGTAGAGCCCTCTCTCGATAGACGTCGAATGTCTGGCAGTGGATTATTGTAGAGAACGATGTCAGCTTGATCCTTGTTCTTCAGAGCAGTGCGGTACATAAGTCTCGTCATATGAAGAGCATCAAATCCCAGCCCATCTGAGTTTGGTCCACTCAGCAGCCTCAGTAACTCTGCTGACTAAAATATTCAATCAATCAATAAATTAGGATTTAACGTCCGGCTCCTCACCAGAAGGCGATGACAGGGACGTCTCAAGCGGTATGTGCAATTTCAGACAGCTTCGAACTACCAGAACATAACAGAACAACAAAAATATATGACCTCGTCCTTTGAAATGGCCTATAAAGGCTAACGCCGATTCTAATGTTAGTTTCGCGGCCAACGGCTACATTAGTGACACTATACTGAGTGACTATAATAGCAGTATAGTACTAATAGTTTCTTTATGGCATCTATGCCCTTTGTCTGATACACTTTTTATTTACGAGTTTGTTGACAGTAAACTTTTAGTTGTATTTAACATTTAGTTTCTATTGTAAGTCTATGCGCAAAAATTCGTCTAGCATCTTCGTCTAAAAATCGACAGAAGAACCATTTCACTTGCTGACCCGTCACTGACGTTAAATTCGGCTCTAGCCGTTTACTCCAATGGAAGCCTATGAATATTTCAACAAGCCATACATCACACGGAACATCTGCCAAGAACATAGCTAAAATATCTCATAGTAAACATGCCCAGTAATAGTATTCCGAGTCTATGACTTGCAGGTGTGATGGTAAACGATTATAGCATCACTGATTACATGCTTGCCTTTTGGAAGCGACTGGTGTAAGTTCAAATCTAGGACCAGAAGGAAAATCAGAGTTCATGCTGACACCGTGCTTAATCACTGCTTATCTAAATGAGTTAAGGTACACAAAGACACCCGGATAGGTCAAACTAACAATATCGATTTTGAAGAAACAATATTTAATAATAAAAATCAAATTAGTGGTATTAAGGTAGGACATTGTAGCTTAATTAGAGTCTACTGAAGAAAATAAGTAGACCTGTGTGAAAAATAAAAAATAAAAATTATTGTAATCGATCAATTACACAATTTTTCGTGTTGAAGCCATTAAGCACGAGTAAGTCCCTGATCTTTGCAATAGATTTAGAGAGTTGACTATAAATAATGGATGAGGTTATGAAGGCAAGGACTTGGTTGTTGGACAATATCATTAGCTAATGGTCGCGAGCAGTGGCGAATACAGGAAATTTTCAGGGGGTCAAATATATTCGACGACTCTTTTTTTCAGTAATTCTTGACCATAAAGGCCCTTAGGACTTCATTTAGGCGTTTAGAATACCTAAGAAAATTACCCATTCCGAATTTTTTTACAACTATTAAGAACTAATTGTACTATTACTCTCAAATTATTTCGTAACATATTGGGTTTGTCAGTACGAGTATGAGAAAAAAATTATTAATCAATTTTAGTGCAGCATAATAATGCCGATTCGAAAATTAAGGTGGAGGGCTAAGAATCAAGAACATGTAGATCTAAGTACAAATTGTCACAATTTAACCAAATCGAGGGTGTCATGGCCCCCCGCAATCCGTCTCGGGTCACGAGTATATATAGATAGCATCCAGAACAATCAACTGCATTATAAATCTATTACAACCTTTCGAAGATAAGTCAAAACAAATCACACCACAATGACACAACATTTAGTAAACATAATATCACAACGTAGCAGAGGAAAGTAAGAAAAGAGGTTTGAGTATAAACTGTAAGAAAACGGAGTGTATGGTGATAAGTAAAAAGGA